>JANIPM010000004.1:49184706-49215252 GCA_027478405.1 Erythroxylum cassinoides
AGTTTGGAGCTGAAATTTGTTGACTTGAAGGTGACAGTGAGGAGGATTATAGCAGGGAAGTGGCAATGCAACAATGCTCAAGTTTGCATTGGAGTTGATCATCTGATAACTACGAAAGATTTCGCGCTGAAATTGGTAAGATGATCTTGTTTGAGATAACGAATTAAAACGTGTCAATTTTTAGAACTATTTCATTTCAATCAAGTTAATGATGAATAGATAGAAGCACTAAAAGCTGGGGTAGAGGAATTTTTCGGAAAGGATCCAATGGAATCAAAAGACATGTCTCGAATTGTGAGTTTGCATCACTTTAATCGTCTCGTAAGGCTCTTGGATGAAGACAAAGTCTCTGAGAAAATCGTTCATGGAGGACGAAGAGATCAGAACAGATTGTGAGTAAACATTTCCTTCTTCTTGTTCTTCTTCAAGCTTGATTACTTCTAATGACTCTTCATAAACCAAAATTTCTCAGAAAGATAGCTCCATCGATAGTCTTGGATCCTCCTAGAGGCTCTTTGATTATGCAGGAGGAGATTTTCGGTCCATTACTTCCTGTGGTCACTGTGAGTTGTTTAGTTGCTAAGAACATAATCTTCCTCCTGATGATGTATGAAGATGGTGCTTCTTACAGGTTCGATGTTTTGTGAATAATGTCAGGTCGAAAGCATCAAAGACAGCTTCGCGGAGATAAGCTCGAGGCCGAAACCTCTTGCGGCCTATCTGTTCACTAACGATGAGAAGCTGAAGAGCGATTTTATCGAAAACGTGTCGTCCGGAGGAATGCTCATCAACGACACTGTATTACATGTACTATTCTTGCATTTTTTAATATCTGTCAGGAAGTAGGAGTTTATCCCATGTTGGAGAAAGAAAGGAAAGAAGACTAATATATAAGTCTTGTAGCTACTTCATCTATTACCAATTAGTTTTAGGATAAAATCTCACTTAAATTTATATATGGTCTAACTTTTCTTTTCGTATAGACTCATAGGCTCATTGTAAATTCTAACATAATATCAGGCTAGATTGTTCTTATGTTAGTCGTTAACACCTCGAAAAGTCATGGGAGGAAGAAGATGTCACGTAATCTTTTCAAAGGTATGGAGAACATTGCTTACAGATGTCTCTGAAATTTGCAGGTTTCGATTGACACACTACCATTTGGAGGGGTTGGAGAGAGTGGAATGGGATCATACCATGGGAAGTACTCATTTGAAGCATTTAGCCACAAAAAGTCAGTTCTCATAAGGAGTTTCAGTGGAGATGCAACTGTAAGATACCCTCCATACACACCTAGAAAGACCAAGTTACTCAAAGCTCTGGTCAATGGGAACATATTTGAGATCATTCTTGCTCTCATATGGTGGTCAAGGGATTGAAGAGCTTAGTGTTGGATAATCTATGTTACCTTAAAATTAGATAAACATTTAATCATCTATGATACTCTTTGTTCTATCAGCTTGTTTGAGAAAAAGTAGTATTTACATGTCTCAATTTGAATTAGGGTTGGTAATAAATTAGGTCAGAACAGTCCTAAACGCAAAACTATGTAATTACATCATAATGATGTCGTTTTGTCATGTAATAGTCCACTGCTATAGAGTACATACTGGAACATCTTGAGGACATTTTAGTACATAACCTATAATAATGAGATGTTAGAGCAATCACTACAATCACTTAGTTATGACATCATCATTTATAATCTTTTATAACGTATCATAAAGAAAAGACACAATATTTAAAAACCAACTAAATTCTTCCTTTCATTTCATAAAAATCGAATATGTACATTGTAGCTTTATAAACTATCTAAATATGTACATCATCCAAAATCTAATACAAAACACTGCAAAAATTCAATATTCAGGTATATGTATATGTCAAATTATGCATAACGAGATGCATTTTCTAACCTTTCATTAAACTCATATATATATACTATTCGGGCCTTAACATGGATAACGTTATGTTACGTGTCATCTCAGTTCAGGCTTATGCTTTTTGAGTTAAGTCGAGTTGGGTTAATCTCTCCAAACTTAGCTCAAAATCAAATCAATTTTAGCTTGATTCCTTAATTTTTGAGTTGGATTGAAAGAGAGGCAATTTAGGTTCAGCCTAATCCCTTATATGTCCCTCTATTTCAACTCAAGCAACAAAAAAGATATAATGTTGTCACTTCGGTTTAAATTGATTTAGATTTTTTGAGTTTGGTTAGATCAATTTCCTAAATTCAAACTCAATTCAAAGGCTAATTAACTTGAATATGACCTATTAATTTTGGGTCAATTTAAAGACTTATATTGTAATCTTAAAAATAAACACTGGTATGTCACATAATCTATGATATTCTTATTAGTTATTACGGATGGTTGGATAGAAAAGGACACAAGGTGACACACAATAACGAACACAACTACCTTATTGCCCATCTTTATGATAATCGATCATTGTTACGAGATGTGATCTGTTGTGTCCGTTCCAGTATGCCACCTTGTGCTTCTTTCCATGTAGCCGACTATTTACAGTAGATAGAATGTTGGATAGAAAGGGCCACACGGTAACGGACACAGCTACCCTGTGTGCCTAGGTAACAATTTCAAATTTAAGTTTTAATTTCTGTTAAAAAGCAATCTTAAAAGATTCGAAAACAGCTGAAGTTGTCCCATGAAACTTTCCAGGAAAGTTGTCTGGTACGAATAATTACCAAACTGATACCTCGACTTCACAAATAGAAGCTCTTGTTCCAAGTTGTTTGGGACAGGAATGAATCGAATTATACCAAAACCCCTCGTAAAACCTTTAAAGTTTTAACTTTGCTCCTGTTGATCTTCTGTCGTGGAAGAAACTTCCCATGTCCACCTACACGAAAAGAATAATGATCCTCCATGAAAAACGCAACCCGGTTATGGGTTGTTTACATATTCGAACCATAAAATCAGAGTTTTGGATGCATTCGAATCAATCAGAAGAGACTCCTAAAACAATAAATTGACCCAGAACTTGTCTCCGATCTTTGAGACATCTTATCCAGCAGGCAACAGACTGAGTGGCTGATCGAAAGAATAAAAGGGAAAAGAACCCATCTTTTGTTGTCTCAGGGTGACATACGAGAAAAGGAGAGATGGGTTTTTGGTTGTGGAGCTTGACGGTGCTATTTCTGGTTTTGGGGTCATCAGGTTCCACTGATAATAAGCAGCAAAGATGGAGAAAGGCTTTGGTTTCAGGAGAAAAGACTTCGCCTATAGTGCTCAACAGAGTTGGACCATCCATTGTGTTCCCACTTCATGGGAACGTGTATCCTATAGGGTATAAGCACCAGAGTCAGAAAAAGTGGTGCGATCCTCAAATGTAGAATGCTTATTGTCTGCTAACATCATGATCCTATAATTTGCAGATTGTGCTTACCAGGATCAGATACGGACCTGCACGGTACTGGGCTATCTTATTTGTTTTCTGGTTGCTGGTGTTTGGTATATGGGCTTCTAGAACACACGGTGCTTCTCACTCAACATAGTTTCAATGCCCATCCTTATGCATGTAAAATGAGTTGCCTACAGACAGGACTGCTTTGCTTTTGTTTTGCACAGGCGCAATTAGTTTTGCTTGACATTAGAGTAAGCATTACACCCAATGCTCATTCTTACCATCGTGTATGTAAAATGTAATTTTATCCTTTTTAGTGAAAATAATACATTTCACGTGTGCATTTGCTCAGAAGTCTATCGGATCATGATTTTACCTTTCACTATTACAATGGGATACTGTTGGATTTGTCATGTTGTTCTTAATTGATTCAACACAAAAAAAGATTACCTATTCCCAAAAAATCTTCTCTCTTTCTTAGGTATGCAAGTGCCTGTGGTGCTTGAAATTATGCCTTACCTATTCCCTAAAAATGTTCTCTGTTTCTTAGGTATGCATGTGCCTATGGTGCTTGAAATTATGCCTTCGTCTATATTTGACCTATGCATGTTATCGTTTGTCGTTGGCATTGTTCCACCAAAGAATGTGTTATCTTCTTAGCACCATTATGCTATTTTTGACTGACTTAATGGAGGCATTGAGAGAAAAAGAAGATACAGTTTTATGATGCTATGGTGAAATTATATTAGACCTTGGTAATGTGTCGACCCAAGCTCAGGCCTGTAAAAAAAGCTTCATCGATGTGGGTTTGAGTCAAAATTTCGGGATCGGGTTAGGTTGGGTCCATGTTTGGATGGGTTTGGTCTCGGCAACCTCTCGAAGATTAAAGCATGAAAATATTTTGAAATTAAATTTAAATTTGACGGATTTTGAATTTTAAATTAGATGGACTTGAACCTTTTTGTCAAACTTAAAGTATGACAGCCTAAACTATTTATGTTAGCTTGCTATGAAAAATAGTGTAGTTTGGATCTAAGTGTTCTGTTTTTTGTGGAGCACTCAGTCTTAACTTCAATGATAGTAATGTTATTGAAACGGATGACATATTAGGAAGTCGTGCTTAATACCTTAGTGCTCTTTATGGCATATAATCATCAAGAATAACAACATAATCACTCACTTCCAATCATCCGGGAAAAGAGTTCGTTTTTTTTTTTTGGCTACAAAGGAAGAAAGAACAAAAATACCCTAACTAATGCAGGATTCTGCGGTACAAAGCGCCATGTTGGTCGCAGAGGATTTGGTCCCGGACATTCACCGGAGGTTCCTGCAGTATATGCAGGCCTGGACTGGAAGCCGCCGCAAGTGATGCCATCTGATCTGCACACTGATTGCCTTCGCGATACACGTGCCGGAGTTGCACTTCCCAAGCTCGGTGGATGAATCCTCGAGTACCTGTCACCAACAAAATATCGTCAATTAAGATTAAGCTGGAGGAGGAGAGGATGTTAATGATCTCCTGGGAGTCTACTTCGACGATCACTTTTCTGTAGCCTAGCGTCCAAGCCAGAGTAAGGCCCGAGTGTACTTCCCAGAGTTCCGCGGTGGTAGGTGAGGCCTGTCCAATGTGGTGAAGGAAACCAAATGTAGTGAAGGAAACCGCCACACCACCTCCCTTGACTATTGCGAAGTACATCGCCCGTTGATGCAATGTTGGTCCTTGGTTTGACTGCCCCATCCGAGTTAAGCTTGATCCAGCCTGCTACCGGTTTAGTCCATCCAACTAGATGGCCGACAGGGAGTCCCTGATTTTGCAGAACACAATTCTCCGTTGTCCTTGCTCGTTCTATCCACCCGACATAGTCCATAACGACTTGGGGACTGGCTTCAGATCAGACAAAACTGGCCTCAAATATGTTGCGATTGTGCCATTGCTAGAGAAACCAGCAGGCGACCCCATAGACAATACCCCATTCAACTTGGTTAATTTGAACTTGCTGTTGAAGGTTGTGAGCCAACCACTGATCGACGTACTGTTGGAAAAAGGTCGTGTCCACCACCTCAGAGGAAAACTTGCACCAGAATGCTCGCACGCGCGGACAATTGTGAAGGGCGTGTAAACTGGATTCTTCTTGCCCACATAGATGACATTGACCATTCGTAGTGAGTTTATGAGCCACGCGTTGTTGATTGGTCAGCAGTTTTCCTTTGGTGAAAAGCCACAGGAAGGCTTGAATCCACTGAGGCCCAGGCCATTTCCAGATGGAGGTCCAAAGATTATTGTGAGCTTCTGTCGTGCGTCCTGCAACTAACTCATAGACTGATGCCATCGTGAACCTCCCATGACTCGTGGGACCCCAAACCAGGGTATCGTTCGCTAGGCCATCGACAGGAGCCTATATCTCCGCAATATCCATACAAACCATGGAGTGTAAGTATTGCTGGAACAAATTCCAACGCCAGTTTCCACCCTTGTTCGTAAACTCAGCCACTATGGCATAAAGGATGCTATTTGGGAGAGGAGTGGTCACTACTGCAATCAGAGGACCCCACCCAATTATCCAACCAGAAGTGTATGTGTCGCCCATTACCCATCTTCCATTTCATACCTTGGCGTACATACTTCCAAGTGGCAGAGATCCCCTTCCAAATGACCGAGGCTTCGTTCCTATCAATATTAGCGGGGAGGGGATTGGGGCCAATTCGATATTTAACCTTGATTATTTTGACCCATAAGGAAGTGGGTTGATTGATCAACGCCTAGCTAAGTTTAGTCAAACAAGCATCATTCGAGGATCGAATACGTTTGAGGCCTAGACCACTAGCTTTTTTAGGTGTGCAAACGGATTCCCAATTGACAAGATGGATTTTCCTCTGGTTGCTGTTTGCTCCCTAGATAAAACCCCTCATGAGTCTTTCTAAATCGTTGCACAGTTGCCTCGGGAGTCGCACCGTCTGCATCGTGTAGATGGGTAGAGAAGAGATAACCGATTGAGTGAGAGTCACTCGCCCCGCCATAGATAAACTCTTAGCTCGCCAGCCAGCGAGTTTCTCTGAGCTCTGTCAAGGATGTATTGATAAGTGTGATGAGAAGTACGTTCATGGAGTAGAGGAACCCCTAAATACTTTCCTAGATTGGTCGCACAAGGAATATGTAAGTTTTGACTGAGGCGACGAGCGGTTGTAGCACAGACATTCTTAGAAAAAAACATCCTAGTTTTGTCAAGGTTGACTTTCTGACCCGAAGCCTGACAAAACTCTTCCAAAGTCCTTGCAATAACTTGAGTCTGGGAATCCTCAGCTTCAGCAAACAAAACAAGGTCATCTGTAAAGAAAAGATGCGAAATATGAGGACCAGTGGGGCTCAGCCGAATCGGTTTCCACTGTCCTTGATTCACTGCTAGGAAGATGAGCTGACCCAATCGTTCCATGCAGAGGACAAACAAGTAAGGTGAGATCGGATCCCCCTGCCGAATACCGTGGGAATGAGTGAAGGGATCCATCAGAGTACCTTGCCAATCAACTTGTATAGACACCGTCGTCACACATTGCATAATGACCTGGATTAATTGAACCGGTAACCCAATGTCATGTAGCGTATTTCGGATGACGTCCCATCGGAGTCTGTCTTAAGCTTTCTCCAAGTTCACCTTAATAGCCAAAAAGCCAGTGTTGTCGGTCTTTTTGCGTATCGAGTGAATGACCTCCTGGGCTATGATGATATTGTCTGTAATTTGCCTGCTCGGAATAAAGCTGCATTGATTGGCCTCTACTAGATGATCCAAATGGGATTTTAGACGGTTCACGATAATTTTGGATATAATCTTATAAAGCACATTGCACAGGCTAATAGGGTGAAATTGGGTAATAATTTGAGGAGAAGGGATTTTGGGGATCAAGACCAGAATGGTATGATTTAAATCCTCGTCCCAGCGTTCTAAAAGGAAAACTCCCTGAATGTATTATGTCACTTTCGACCCTATCTGACCCCATTGCTTTTGAAAGAAGAACGCGTTAAAGCCATCGATCCCAGGGGCCTTGTTAGGGTGCATGTCAAAGACTGTTTCTAGGTCATGGATCGGCTGGGAAAGCATGTGAAGCCTGGCCTCCGAAAGCGTAGGGAAAGCTCCTGAGAGCTGAAGACTATGAGCGGTCCGGTCTTCTTCAGTATACAACTGGGTAAAAAAATCCTTAGCTATAAGGCCCAAATGGATGGGGTCCGAAATTGTGAGGCCAGTGGAAGTAATAAGGCTCTCGATTTGTAGCTTCTTATGTCGAGAAAGAGTGAGTGTGTGACAGTATTTTGTATTCTTGTCTCCATAGGAGATCCAATCACACCGGGCTTTCTGATGCCAATAGATTTCTTCTTCACTCAGGACCTGCATCAGTTCCCCACTCAGGTGGTCCTCCAAATCTAAAAGGGATTCCGAGTGTTCAGCCTCCATGGCTCATTGGATGCCCTCCAACCGAGCTAATAACCTTTTTTTCGGGAGAAGATATTGCCAAACTCTAATTTGTTCCAACTCGTGAGATGCTCAGAGAACTTGGCTAGGGCTTTCCCTATAGTTTCCTCCGCTGGTAACCACTTTCTCAAAGTCTGGATGAGTGAGCCATGCGTTTTGAAATCGAAACAGCGGGGGTGTTGGGGTTTAGGCATCTGTCTAGCTAGTTGAATGAGCATAGATCGATGGTCGGACCCAAGAAAAGGAAGATGGTGATTCACCGTGTCTGGATAAGCTTGCAGCCATGGAGTAGACCCGAACACTCGATCTAGTCTAGCATGGACCACTCCTCTCCTCCACGTAAACTTGGAGCCCACATAGCCTAGATTATGGAGACCACTCTCGTGCACCCAGTCTCGGAACTTATTATTAACCACCAGCGTGTTCGGAGCGCCTCCTTGTTTGTTGGAGATTTCGAGTTTAGCATTAAAATCTCCTCCAACGAGCCAGGGTTGAGGCGTAGAGTGACCAATCCAAGTAAGGATGGGCCAGAGGATATTTTGTGTCGAAACTTGCGGGCTGGCATAGACTGCAGTAAAATCAAAAGAACAGAACGCGTGCTTGATCGTGGTGTGAATAAATTGGCGATGCGCTATTATTATTGAGATATCATAAATATCCTTCCATAATAGCCAAATTCCGTCGGAAAAACCCTCAGCTTTTACTCTAATCAAAAAATCAAACCATAACTTATGGAGTACTTCAGTCGCCCGAGAGCCACTGATTTTGGTTTCGAGCAAAACCAGGATACCAGGATTATAATGACGAAGGTGATTTCGCATAATAGTATAGAATCGAGACCCTCTTTCCCCTTGACAATTCCAGATAATAATGGACATAAAAGAGAAAAAGGGGAAAGCCTACTCTACTGGAGTAGAAAGGGTATCTCCCTCGAATTCGCTTGTGATGCCCTCGAGCTGATGATGCGAGGCAAGATCTTGTTCAGAATTGCTGGACGGCAGTTCGGCTGTCATCCCGGACCATCCTGCCAGTTCCGGAGGGTCATTGGGATGATGGCCCGTTCTGTCATCCGTTCCAGTCAGAATCGCCGGGACCTCCACTCCTTCCATTTGCTGTAAAATATTCTCGACTCCTTGTACTTCATCCTCGAGTATCTGGTTGCCGCAGACCATCTCCGTATGAGTGGAGATTTCAATTGCGATATGGTGATCCAGGGGCGTTGGTTGTTGTTAACGCATGTAGAAGAGGAAAAAATTGTATTGCATTCATCGTTATTGTTTTTTTTCAATCTGTTACTAAGCTAATATACTTATTCTAGTTATCCCTATCAATAAGGGATTACAGAGATCTAATTTGATAGAAACACCAATTACTCCCTAAGATCTAATTTGATAGAAACACCAATTACTCCCTAAGATCTAATTTTATAGAAACACCAATTACTCCCTAATTTATCGTATTTCCTAACAAAAAGAAAAATGCTTCATGGAGAATGTGTATAGATTATAGAGCACTAAATTGAGTCACCATATCGGACAAATACCCTATTCTGGTGGTGGATGAATTGTTAGATGAGTTAAATGGTGCGGGATTCTTTTCTAAACTAGACCCCAAATCGGATTATCATCAAATTAGGGTCAAGAGGGAGGACATTCACAAAATGACCTTTCGCACACATGATGGGCATTACGAGTTCTTCGTGATGTCATTCGGGCCGACCAATGCTCTAGCCACATTTCAATCAGTTATGAATGATATTTTTTGACCTTTCCTTAGGAGGTTCGTGTTGGTTTTTTTTTACGACATCCTCATTTATAGTGCTGATTGGGACACTCATCTTTTGCACTTGGCAAAAGTTTTGGAGGTTTTACAAGCAAATCACTTTGTGGTTAATAAACAGAAGTGCAATTTTGGAAGAATCGTAGCTTATCTGGGTCATGTAATATCTGCACATGGAGTAGCAATGGATCCAGTCAAGGTGTCTTTTGTGGTAAATTAGCCTGTGCCTCATAATGTGACGGGGGTGAGGGGATTCCTTGCGCTAACAGGATACTACCGAAAATTCATTATGAACTATGGAAAGATAGCCAAGCCTCTTACCAAATTAACAAAGAAAGATGGGTTTTATTGAAACTCAGCAGCATTGGAGTCATTTGACACTTTGAAGAGGGCCCTAACTACATCCCCAGTATTAGCACTCCCAAACTTTTCTCAGACTTTTGAAGTGGAGTGTGATGTTTCGGGCAAGGGGGTTGGTGCGATATTGATGCAAAATAGAAGACCGATTGCCTACTTCAGCAAGGCCCTATCTGAGGGTAATCTGTCCAAATTTGCTTATGAGAAGGAATTGATGGCCTTGGTTTTAGCATTACACCATTGGCGCCATTACTTGTTGGGCCGACCTTTTGTTGTTTATTCGGATAAAAAAAGTCTCCGTCATTTGCTACAACAAAGAGTTTCCACTACGGACCAACAATGTTGAATGATTAAGTTACTTGGGTATCATTTTGAGGTAATTTATAAACCAGGACCCGAAAATAAAACTGATGATGCTTTGTCACAAATTTATGAAGAGGCTGATTTGGGGAGCATTATCTCATACCCAATGTGGGCTAATAGTCAAGTTCTTCAGCAGAAGGTGGACAAGGATCTTGTGTTCAGTGGTATTACAAAGGAATTGCAGCAAAATCCAGCTGCAAAGAAATGGTTTCTTTGGCACCAAGGAGTTCTCTTACACAAGGGAAGGTTAGTAATTTCAACCGAATCCACTCTCATTCCCATACTTCTAAAGGAGTTTCACTCTTCACCTATAGGAGGCCATTCAGGTTTTCTTCGCATATATACAAGAATTGCTCACAATTTTTATTGGATTGGCATGAAGAAGTCTATTCAAGACTATGTTAAGTCTTGTAATACATGTCAAAGACAAAAATATGCAGCAACTTCTCCAGGGGTCTGTTACAACCCTTACCTATTCCCAATCAGATTTGGGAGGATATCTCCATGGATTTCATCACGGGATTTCCTAAATCTAAGGGATATGAAGCAATATTGGTTGTGGTGGATAGATTATCAAAATATGGCCATTTTATTCTTTTGAAGCATTTGTATACTGCCAAAAGCGTGGCTGAAGTATATGTTAAAGAGGTAGTCCGCCTACATGAAGTCCCATCATCAATCATAAGTGATCGTAATCCTTTGTTTGTGAGTTATTTTTGGAAGGAATTATTTAGACTTCAAGGCACTATGTTTAAAATGAGCTCCTCCTATCATCCGGAGACGGATGGACAAACCGAAGTTCTCAATCAATGTTTAGAAATCTATTTGCGGTGGTTTGCTTCCGAACAACCCAAACATTGGTCCCATTGGATTTCATGGGCTGAACTATGGTACAACACTACCTTTCATGTATCCACAGGTTCCACTCCTTTTGAACTGGTCTATGGCAGAAAACCTCCAATACTAGTTCAATTTTTACGAGGTGAAACGAAGGTAGAGGCTATGGCAAGAGAGTTGGTTGATAGAGATGAGACTTTACTTCAACTGAAATACAATCTTTAGCGAGCTCAAAATCAGATGAAGAAATTTGCAGATAGGAAGAGGACTCCATTATCCTTCATGGTGGGTGAATGGGTATTTCTTAAGCTCCGTGTTAGGATCTTCAGGAGAGAGAGAGAGAGGATTATTTTAGAAGGAGTTAGTTATAACCGTATGTACCTAGGGAGGTTATAAAAGGGGGAATAGAAGTAGGGAGGAGGAGGGAGAATATTTGTGAGAAGAGTGACAGAAGGTTTATTACCTTCTGAGGAGCTTATTCAGCTCTGGTTAGGAGCAAATCTGCTCTGGTAGGGAGAAATACTATATTTCTCTACGATAGGGGTGTATACACCATAGTTATACTGCAATAATATAGTAATACTCTATTATTCTCAGGTTCCTAACAGGAATAGTCTTCTTTCTTAAGACTAATACTAACTTGTTTGAAGATAAAAACCCCCATGAAGAATGTCCTCTGATAGAACCTAGGCCATTAACAAGTAAATAGGAAACTAAATTTACCTGCTGTTCATGACGTACAGAACCTAAGCAAATAGACACTGAGATCTTAGCCAGACAATGTATACATTACGAAAAAGATAGTCTCTTAACGTAGGTCTTAAACTCCAGCTTGTAGAAGAGTAACAGTCCTTAATGTTTCTGATATACTACAAAGCTCTAATGATATTGTGGTCCTGTGAAAGTCTGACTGTTTGAGGACCCATGGTTCTTGGTGATACAAGTCCATTTCACTCATAAGAGTTCAAAGAAAATAAACTCTCTAGAATAGATGTCTTCCATTCACTCATGAGATCTTGAAGCATTTAGCCCTTTGGTTACAACATCTGCTAGTTGATGATCCGAAGGAACATAAGACATACACACTAGTCCTTCTTCCAAATTTTCTTTGATGAAATGTCTGTCAATTTCAATATGCTTTGTCTTGTCATCTTGTACAGGATTATGTGCTATACTAATTGCAGACTTTTTGTCACAATAGAGCTTCATAGGACCTTCCCATTTGATTTTTAAATCATCAAGAATGATCTTCAGCCATAATAGTTCACATAGTCCCTATGCAATAGCCCTAAATTCAGATTCTACTGAAAAGCGAGCCACTACGTTTTGTTTGTTTACTCCTCTATGTAACTAGATTGCCTCCAAGAAACATGCAGTAGCCTGTTGTTGATCTTCTGTCAACCGGAGATCCTACATGATCTGCATTCGTGTAGTTTTCTAAGGATAGTGTATGGCCCCTTTTAAACAATATTCCATTGCTTGGACTACCTTTCAAGTAATGTAGGACTCGGTAGACAGCTTGAAGATGAGATTCTCTTGGGTCGTGAATAAATTGACTAATTACACTCACCGAATGTGCTATATTTGGCCGAGTATGTGCTAAATATATTAGCTTGCCCACTAGTTGCTAACACATGTTCTTGTCCACTGCCGGTTCTTCCTTTGCTTCTCCAAGTTTGTAATTTGAATCCACTACAGTAGACATTAGTTTGCACGCAATTTTCCCAATGTCCATTAATAAATCTACATGTTTTTGTTGAGAGATGAATATCCCTTGCTTTGAATATGCCACTTCAATACTGATGAAATACTTTAGTTTTCCTAGTTCTTTTATCTCAAATTCCTTTAACAGTTTTTGCTTCAATTCCAACTTCTCTTTTTCATCATTTCCCATCATTATAATGTCATCCACGTAGACCAAAATAATAGTCACCCCTCCTGTTTTTGAGTGTTTCATTACAAGACTATGATCCCCTTGACTCTGCTTATATCCTATTCTTTCATCACTTTTGCAAACCTACCAAACCAAGTTCTTGGAGATTATTTTAGTCCGTAAAGAGCCTTTCTCAATTTACACACCTTGTTACCTATATCTTTAGTAAATCCGGGTGGAACATTCATGTATATTTCTTTATTGAGATCCCCATGAAGAAAAGCATTCTTATCATCATACTAAAGAAGCTGCCAGTCAAAATGAGCTACCAAGGACAAGAAGATCCTTATTGTGTTCATCTTCGCAACTGAGGCAAATGTCTCCTGATAATCCACTCCATAGGTCTGAGTATATCCTTTAGCTACCAACCTAGCTTTGTATCTCTCTAAGGAGCCATCAGCCTCGTATTTTAGTGTGTAGAGCCACTTACAGTCAATAATATTCTTCCCTCTCGGTTTGTCAACAACCTCCCAAGTATGATTCTTCTCCAAGGCATTCATTTCTTCTCTCATAGCATCTCTCCATTCCTTCTTTGATAAGGCCTTAGAAACAGTGTTAAAAATAGCAGTTGTATTCAAACTCACAATAAACCTTTTATGGGTAGGTGATATAATGGGAAAGTGGATAGAGCGATCAATGGGTGCATTCTCTAGTTCCTTTTCTAACAGCAATAGGAAGATCTAAATCATCACTTGGATTAGTGGAATGTTTACCTGTTTGGATATTTGAGCATGGTTGAGGACTCACGGTGATCTCATTTCCAGGACTAGGATTTGATTCTTGAACTTGACTTAATGCTAGATGTCTGGAGTTTGCTTCAGTGGAATGTCTTGAGTTTGCTCTGGTGTTGGAATGTCTTTTCTCCTTGAGTATACTTGAGGAAAACTTGGAAACTTCTGGGGGTTTTGACTAGGATGGGAGTTAACTCAAGTGGTTCTATGTCTGGACTTGGCTCGAGTTCGGTGATGCTGATAGAATTTCGTTGGGTTGATTGCACAGGAGTTGTAGTACAAGTGAGGTCTAGGGTATTTATTGGTTCGAAGGAACTACAAGGACTATCTTCCATTATGCTATTCTCCCCCTCGAGATAGGACTTTGAGAAGAAGAATTTGCACCTTGAGAAAGTGACATCAGCTAAGATATAAGTCCTTCTTGTAGACGGATTGTAACACTTGTATCCCTTTTGAGTTGATGAGTATCCTAGAAATACACACTTAATGGCTCTAGGATCAAGCTTCTCCCAATTTTGGCTATGAATAAGAACAAAAGCAGTACACCCAAATACCCCTGGAGTGAGTCCATTGGAAGTTCTAAAATGAGGGTAAAAGGAGTTTAGGAGCTCAACAGGACTCTTATTGCCTAGAACACGTGAGGGTAGTCTATTGATCATATAATAGGCATTAAGAACTGCTTCACCTCAATAAGATTTAGGAACATTTCCTTGAAAAAGTAAGGCCCAAGTGGTATTAAGTACGTGTCCATTTTTTGTTTCAGCCACTCCATTTTGTTGAGGTGTACTAACAAAGGATGAATAATGAATAATACCATGTGATTGGAAGTAAGAAGATAAGACTTGGTTGCAATATTCTCTAGCATTGTCTGTTCTAAAAATCTTTATCTTTACCCCAAATTTATTTTGAATCATTGAATGAAAATTTGGAATAATGGTACCTACATCAGATTTTTGTTTAAGGAGAAATAGTCATGTAACCCTAGTACAATCATCA
Source organism: Erythroxylum cassinoides (assembly GCA_027478405.1). Taxonomy (NCBI): domain Eukaryota; kingdom Viridiplantae; phylum Streptophyta; class Magnoliopsida; order Malpighiales; family Erythroxylaceae; genus Erythroxylum; species Erythroxylum cassinoides. Next base: position 49,199,532 of record JANIPM010000004.1, read on the forward strand.
ATAAAATAGACAAACCAATGGGCTTCAGAAATATTGGGTATAGTGGATGGACCACATATGTCACTATGAATCACATGAAAAGGATGAGAAGCTCTTTTATTTGTAATAGGAAAAGATACACAAGTATGTTTTGCCAATTAACAAGTTTTACAATGAAATTCAGAGACATCTAATCCTTGAAACAAGTGGGCAAACATAGTTTTTGGAACTCTAAATGATGGATGACCTAGACGGAGATGGTGCAACCAAATGGAATCTTCTTTCAAAGAACTAAGGATGAAGGTGTATTTATCTTAGCTTTTTGATATGGTTCAAGGTGATAGAGACCATTCCATTCCTTAGCAAGTCCAATCCTCTTCCCCTTGTCCTGGTCCTGAAAAACACAGCAGGAAGGAGAAAAAATGGCAATACAGTTAAGGTCATTAGTAAGCCTTTGGATAGAGATTAGATTGGCTGATAATTTTGGAACATGTAGGACATTTTTTAGAGTGAGTGTAGGGCTCAATTTTATGTCTCCATAACTAGGAACAAGTGGCTAATTCTCCATTGGCAACTATGACTTTCCCATTACTTGGACTAGGGTTGTATGTGTGAAAAAACTGTGATATAGGCGTCATGTGGTCTGTGGGACGAAGTCTATAATCCAAGGGCTATTGTAACACTTGATTTTTGAGGTGTCCGCAAACAAAGAGAATGTAGGTTTACTTGAGAGAGCAAAGGAACATGTACCTTCATTGCTAAGACTCCCTGCTGCTGGATTTTCTTCATCTTCCTTCTATTAAGCCAAATGTGCCCGTGGTCATGATTGACCTCCCCAATTTCCCCATGCACGACTTGGTGGCTTCCCATTCAATTTCCCGCAGGACTCCTTTGTGTGTCTCGGTTTTTTGCAGTAAGTGCACTATAGATTATCCTTATTTTCCTTCCACAAGTTTCCATTTCCAAATTGTTTAGGCTGGGCTTGATCACTCCTTTCTTTGTCTTGTTTATCTGCCTTTATCACCATTGTTGACCCATCCATCTTCTGGGGCTCAAGCATCACGTTTTTTCTGCTCTCCTATGCTTTAGTCAGGGAAATAACCTCTTCTAGTGAGGGTATGGACTCCCTTCCAAGAATTTGAACCCTAACTTGATCAAATTCAGGGTTTAATCCAACCAAGAAATCATAAATACGCTCTTTTTCTATGAAATTTTCAGAAAAACATCTTCAGGACTTTTCATCTCAATGACCTAATAATGGTCAACTTCTTACCACAGAGTTTGCAAATTATTAGCATATTTTGTGACTAATTTGTCTCCTTGCTCAGTGGCATGGGCTTTGATCTTAATATCATAGATTTGAGTAGCATTGCATGCCTTTGAATACATATGTTGAACATAGTCCCAAATCTCCTTTGCAATGGTTAAAAGCATGCATGTATCACTGACTGAAGGTTCCATGGAGTCCCACAACCATGACATGATCATGGAGTCCTCTTCTTCCCATATTTGTGTTGCTAAATTCCCTATTGTAGGTCCTCATCTTAGCAGGTGATCAAGCTGCCCTTTCCTTTTGAGATAGGTGCGAACAAGGAGTGACCACTTGAGGTAATTCTTGCCATTGAGTCTGTTGGAGGCATGAACATTCTGTAGTTCCCCAATTTTCTAGACACAGACAGATTAGAATGGGTAAAATAATAGTTATGGGATTGACAAATCTGACAAGAATGAGCAGCATGAAGCCTGACTAAGGCAGCAATGAAGGCTGTAACGAGAATAACAAGGAATACTTTCAGAAAGCCTTAAGGCTCTGATACCATGTTAAGACTTCCAGGAAAAACTTATCTTGTATTTAATATACACAGATACATATATATATATACAACTTAACCAACAGAAAAATAGGTATCAATCTGAACTAAACTATATCTAGAAGTCTATAGTAGAAATCCCTTGATTATAGAGATTTCTGTTTCTAATAATCTTATCCCATAAGATTGATCTTATCTAAATCTATGTTCTTCAACATTTAGTAAAAGCCAAATGATGTCCTTATAATAGTTTTTGTGAAGAACAGTGAGAAAAATAGAGGGCTTGATGAATATTCAAGGTTGTATCATTTATATATTAGTCATCACATAAGGAAAGAAACCTTAGTAATAAATAGGAAATCATACACTAAAGAGGGAGATCATACTCCCTAATATAGATATTACTCTTCCAAATATAGATATTTCCTAACACTCCCCCTCAAGCTTGAGCATACATATCATAAGCTCCAAGCTTGTTATATACAGCTTGGAGTTTCTGGTCGTACTTCAGGATGAGTGCGTCGAGTATAAACCTGCAAATTAGGATGAGAGCGACGTTCCAAAGGAGAAGGATTAGTGTCAGGAGCAAAATAATTGGGAGTTGCTTGGAAAGGAACAAAAGGAATTGGTAGACACTCATCAATATCAGTAGAGACAGACAGAGCATCAAAGAAGTATGGTGTGACTTCAAAGAATGTAACATCAGTAGACACAAGAAAATGATTCAATGATCGGCAAAAATATTTACACCCTTTTTGCAAACGAGAGTACTCGAGAAAGATGCACTTTATAGCTTTTGGATCTAATTTATCTGTGTTAGGCTGAAGCTGGTGAGCAAAACAAACACATCCAAATACTCGAGGAGCAATGGAAAAAGGATCTTGATAGGGAAAGGGGATTGAGAATGGAGTTTTAACTGTTAACACAGAAGAGGACATTCGATTGATAAGATAACATGCAGTAAGTACAACGTCTCCCCAAAAACTTTTGGGTACATTCATGTGGATTATCAGGGTACAAGCTGTTTCAACAATATGTTGCATTTTTCTCTCAGCTACCCCATTTTGTTGAGGAGGGTGTGGGCAGGAAGATTGATGTTGAATACCTTGTTGTTTCAAGTAGCTAGAGAATGAGCTAGAGAAATATTCTTTAGCATTATCATTACAAAGAATATTTATTCAGGTATTAAACTGATTTTGAATTTCAGCATAGAAAGAACAAAAAATAGAGAATAGTTTAGAACGATCTTGCATTAGATATAACCAAGCTATTCGAGAGAAATCATCAACAAAAATTACAAAATACTGAAATCCCAACTTAGACTTGACACGACTCGGACCCAAATATCTGTATGGATTAACATGAAGGGTTTTTCAACTCTTTTATTGACTCAAAGAAAAAAAAACTACAATGTTTTTTTCCTAACGGACATGACTCACAATTTAAACTGGAAACAAAATCTAACCCTGGCAATAATTTCTTGAGATTTTCCAAAGATGGATGACCCAAACGACTATGGATATCAATAGGAGAGACTGACATGGGGCAGGCGATGGATGATTGCAACTTGTCAAAATAGCACATTCCATTCGATTCATGCCCTTCTCCAATCGTCATCTTGGTCTTCAAATCCTGGATAATGACATTATTAGGGTAGAAACATACAGAACAATTTAGTTGTTTAGTCAATTTGCTCACAGACATAAGAATGAAAGGAAAGTTTGGAGCAAATAATGTAGAGGGTAATGTGAGAGAAGAACAAGGATGAGATGGTCCAACACCTTTAATATTGGTAATAGATCCATTAGCAATAGTAAGTTTATCATTATGAGAGATAGGTAAAGGAATGATATGGTTAAAGCTGGTTATTTTACTTGAAATATGGTCAATGGCACCAAAATCTATTACCCATGACTGATTTCTAGGGATAGCTGAATAACAAGCAATTGGGTTACCTTGATGAGCCACAGATGCCATAGAAGAAGAAGGTGTTTGCTAAGATGACTGATACTACAAAAACTTAGTATACTCATCCTGAGATAAAGTAGTAGACAGTTGTGAAGTTGTAGCTAAAGAATGTTCTTCAAGAGACGCAATATAAGCAGCTCACAAATGGGGATATTTATCCCAACAAGACTTTTCATCATGTCCACCTCTATCACAATGTGTGCGATGGAGTCGTGAGCCTCTGCCACGTCCTCCTCGACCGCCACGACCACAGTGTCCTCCTTGACTTCTCCCATGGCTTCCTTTGACTTGTGAATCAGATTGTGTTGTAAGAGCTGAACTTCCAGAGTTATTCTCTGGTGAAGTTGCCTTAGTCATAGAGCGAGAGAGTCTAGAATATACTTCAACCAAGGATGGAAAGTGTGCTCCTCCTAAGATTTGTGCTCGCACAGGCTCAAACTAAGGTTTCAATCAAGCCAAAAACGTCATAGTTACCAAGTGCTCTCTTTGAATCTGCATCTCCTTAATATCAAATGTGATCGGTAGTAGAGAATTCAACTCCTCAAAAGCATGTTTCACTTTCCCAAAGTATTCAATCAAACTTCCTTCTTGTTTGGACTGAAATAACTCAACAGAAATATCATACATGTGAAGCATATTACTAGAGTAAAGAAGCTTAGCTTAGTCCCAAGCTTGCTTATAAGTGCTAACATGAGAGAATAAGACTGAAATTTCAGGTTCCATAAAATCGAAAAGAATATGTAGTAATTGTGCATCATCACCTTGCCAATTTTCTAGTATTCTTTGATCAGTTGGGGGATCAGATGTAAGATGGGACAAGTTTTTCTCTAACCTCGAAAGAACAATTCTAGATTCTTAGACCAAAAAGGATAGTTATTACCGTTCAAACATTGCTTGATGATTCGCAAAGTTGAGGAACCCATTGTTGGAACACTTGTGGATGATTTGCTACTAAAATCTGACATCTCCCAATTATGCTAGACGAATTTCTTGGCTAAACGGACACTAAAACATTGCTGGCGATGTTCTGAAGTACATAAAACTTTACTGTTATCAACAAATACTCATGTTCTGGTCCATTTTGACACAAAGTAAGGCCAGAACTCAATTTAGGACATAGTGGCAAGCTGACCCATCTAACTGCCATCACCGGTGGTTGCCGGACGACGGCCCGTGATGCTCACGTGCTGATGCGTTGGTGGTTTTCCAACGACACCGCCAGTACTCTGGTGATCGTCGGCACCCCCTGATTGCTTCTGTGTATTTGACTTTTGGTAAGTGGAGGTAAGTGTTTTGGATAGAATGGAAGGTGTTAGGGTTTACGGTAAACAAGTTTTAAGGTTTGGAAGTGTGGCTTTGATACCATGTGAAGAACAGTGGGAAAAACAGAGGGCTTGATGAATATTGAAGACCCTTGTATCATTTATATAGAAGTCATTATATAGCAAAAGAAAACCTTAGTAATAAATAAGAAATCATACACTAAAGAGGGACATCATACTCTCCCTAATGTAGATATTACTCTTCCTAATATAGATGTTTCCTAACAATTTCCTTTCCATTACTTTCTACCTCCGTACAACAGTTCCATAATTCTATCCAATCCTCAAAGTTGAATAGCCCAAACCATCTTAACTAGCTCTCGTATCTTGCATTTCATACGTGCTTCCTCCATTTTCTTCCAAATATATTGATTTTGTTCTTCCCTCTATCTGATTGTCACTTATCCAGATCTTGCACATTTTCACCTATTGCCTTTAGTCCTAGGTGTCATAACAAAAACTAATACCCCACCATAATGGCCCCAAAATAAAAGAAACATGACATGAAAAATAAAACCAAATGATATTCTGATATGCAAATGTATGTGCAAGATGCACAATAAAGAAAGTAACTAAATCAAGGACAGAAACAATATATCGAACTCTCATTCAGCCATGTAATTTCAAAATGTTCAACTTTAAAATCAAGGATAATCTGTCTAGATACTTTCCCATGCAAAATGTCAATTCAAACCAGGAATAAACAAAATCAAAGAAAACAACGTTAAAACGACAATTTGAATTGCTAAATCAAGCTTGATATCAAGTTCCACACCATATTAACAGGTGTTGGCTGCACAGCAGGTATTTCACAATCATTCCACTACTTTCTTATCGTTGCATTAATATCAACTCAAACTACATCAAAACCAATTTCAAACACTTGACAGGAGCCAAACAATGAATAAAATAATGAAAAAAGCTCTAAAATACATCAAACCATATAACTAAAAACTGCACAAAAAGTGCCACATTACACACCCGTCCCCATAAAATTTTGACCAAATCCAGTAGCAGTCTGATTCCAAGAACAAGTAATCAAAAAGCACTCCTTATACAGGAAAAATTTTCATTTACCAAACACCCAAAAAAGCTAAAAGCTTCCTCACAATTAGAATTCACGGGCAAAAAGTAAAAAGTAAAACCAAATTACTAACAGTCCAAACCAAGTCAAACCCAATTCTCCATAAATTAAACAAACAAAGAAGAATCAGAAAAGTTGCAAACTTGGTAGAACAGCAAGAGAAGATTGAAAGTGGACTAACCGGAGAGAAAGAGGAAGTATTGATGGTAAGGAGAGAGATCTCATCGACCTTAGGTCTGAAGACGGAGATCTGAGAGCTCTGGGTTGAGAGAGAGAGCCTACTGTCGCAAGGCGACAACAGAATGCTGCTATTTCCGTTGTAGAAGAAGGCTGTCCTTGAAGCGAATGCAATGCCAAAAGTGAAACCGTCCTTGTACTGCACCGTCGTGTCAGCGCAGGGTGAGTAGACGCCATTGTTGTCTCCAGCGTCCACTGAGATCGTCGTCATAAGCAGGACAACAAACATGGGTCCCACGATTGCACGGCCCGTTGCCATAGTTTGGGAAATGCTTTATTATTTTTGTTCTCTAAGAATGTTAGTGGTCTTTCTGTGTTATTGATTCTTGACCAATGACTTGACAGCGAAAAGGAAAGACAAACAGAGAATGACTATGATAATGGGATTATTGGCTGCTCGTGTGCTTCACCAAATTCTCGATTTGGGTGGGCTTTTCTCGGGCCATTATGTTATGTAATCAATCAACTCTTTCCCTACAAAGAGATCATGATTTAACTTCTTTTTATGTAATCTTTATTAAGAACGAAGGATTGATCATCCCAAAACTCTTTTCTATCGAAAATGAGCCCAAGAGTGCCAAAAACAGAGCCAAAACTCGCCTAAAATCGTATTTTTCCGATGGAGCGCCTCACCATCGAGCACGTGTGGTGCATATGCCTAACTGTGAACGGTAACGGGGTTAGTGATGAACACGCGCCGGACAGTTGGCAACGGACAAGCCACACTCGTGTCTAGTGTGCGCGTAAGCGTTCGATGACACACACACTGACATCATAGTGACGTTAGCGTATAATGCGATTGATGACGTTGGCATGCTACAATAAAATTAAAAAGCCAAAAATTTTAGATTTTATGTAAAAATGTCTCGGAATGTTTTAGGTCAGTTTCTGGATTTAAAAATTTTATAAAGTGAAATTTTTCATTTTTTTGGATTTATTACGTTAGTAATAAATGAAAGTTTAATTCCATAAAAGGAATTAAGGCGTTATGAATCCAATTTTGGGTAATTTTTTATACTTCGAACATCACATGAGAAAGATACTTCAAGTTTTCGTGTCTCGAGTCTTATGTTTAGTGTTCGAAATCGCATGATAGTCACTCGGAAAAAGAATTAAAACATTCTAAAATCAATTTTGAGTGAATTTTTGTACAACAAACTTGCAATAAGGGAGATATATGAGGTTCTTGTGTCTCGGGTGGTCGGTTCAGTGTCCGATAACGTATGATAATCGCTCTAATAAGATTTTTTCGCTACGAAAGTATTAAATCAAATTTTTTAAGAATGTTTTCAGCACAAGTGTGTGACAATGAGATTGTAGATTTTGGTTTAACATTTATTAATGTTACATTGTCACATACTATAAAAAGAATGTGAGGATAATATAAAGATGCATCCTTTGTGTTTGTGAAATTTTTGAGTGCTGATGAGGATGTAGTCACCAAAGTGACCTTTTAAGTCATTATTTTGAATTGTTCTGCTTGCATGTTAGGGGATGTCTCTAGTTTTATGTTTAGTTATTCTGCCCAAAGTTGTGGTCCTTACATAAAATTTTGAGTGTGCATAAACATATTAGATGAGAAAAGTTGTTGCTTAAGTGATTTATTAGTGTCATGAGAGTTGATGGTTTATACTCCGATTGCTTTTATGTGAAGGTCTAATTGCATATATTATGTATTCATCCCAAATGTGTTCATAATATGTGTCATCGGATTCTCAAAATAGAAACTATTTAATGGCTTTGAGTATCGTTGTTGTCCTACATTTGTGCTAATTTAAACATTGTTATTTTGCTGACACCTTGTGCTAATTTAAACATTGTTATTTTGCTGACACCTTTCTGTCAACAATATCAGTGTCACCACTGAAACCCTGACGGGTTTCAATTATGCAGCCTGGGATCGATCTAACAGATTTTGTCTTATGACCATTAAATGATCCATACCTAATCATCTGCTTAATGGACTTCCGGATACAAATATAGTGAAGGAGTTTGTTGGTAATATCTTCCAGAAATACACAATCTCACCTAATATTGAGATAAGTGCCTTGACAAAAGAATTATTCTCCATAAGGTATACGAGAGGGTGGTGATGGAATACATATCAAGAATGATCCATCTTCACAGTAGACTGAAGATATTGAATATTCCTCTTCCTAATGTATTCATAGTTCATCAGACTCTGAATACACTCCCTCTAGAGTTTGGTAATCCAGTGATGTCATATTATTTGCTGGATAAAGAATGAAACTTTAATGCTTTGATTGCCTATTGCATTGCTAAGGAGAAGAAACTCAAGCTTGTTACTCTTAAAGTCCTAGAAGCAACTAAAAGAAAGGCAAAGATGAAGTCTGCTAAGTTCAAAGGTAGAAAGCCTATATCTTCTCCACATGCTAATGCTGGTCAATCCAGTGCTAGTAAAGGTCTGCATGGCATAAAGATGGAAAGATTGAGACCATCAAGTAACTCCTTGACTTATCAATTAATTAATCCAATTATGATGTAGACACATTCGACTTTTGGTGACTAGATAGTGGAGCATCTAATCATGGCGTTTCCATGATACAGGGGTTCATATCCAAGATAGAGCCAAATAAGGAAGGGAAGAATCTAATGGTTGACAGCAATGAAGAAGCGAATGTAATATTTATAGGGGATATATGTATTGAACCTTGTAGCAAGGTCCATTTTAGTTTTTACATTACATATTTTATATGTGATTTTTGTATCAATTTTAAACAAAGAAGTTTTATGTTTTGTATTTAATACTTCTGTTATACAGTCGTTGTTTAATGCAAAATATAATTGTACAACTTTCTTGTTATATGGAGTATACAGAATGTGTCTTGCCCCGAATTAGATATATGCTCCTTCGTATCTTGCTAAACAAGTCATAAAAGAAGAACCCCTGATGAATGAAAAGTCATAGATGGTGTGGCATAAAAGTTTAAGCCACATTTTTATAGCAAGGGTTGAGACTTTAATTAAGGAAAGCATTCTCTCAATTCTAGGTTATGATGATCTGAAAACACGTGCTGACTGTTGTAGAGATAAATTGACTGAAATAAGGATAAAGAGGTCAACTTATGTTTTTAACTTGTTAGGTCTAACACATATGGATCTCGGAAGACCTTATACAGTTACATTATGCAATTCCAAATGTATTATGATATTTGTTGATTATTATTCCCATTATAGTTAAGTATTTTTGCTTAAAGACATAAGGTTAATAACCAATTAGAAAAATTCATCAAGATAGTTAAATCTGACCATGGAGGAGAATATAATGGAAAACATGGGGTATCAGGACTTGAAAAGGTCTGTTTGCTAGATATATGAAATTAGTTGGAATAGTGACTTAGTTCACTATGCTAGGTAATCCTAAGCAAAATGGTGTGTTATCGAAAGACATAAGTGTCCTAAAGGACTTAAAGAAGTCAATGTAGAAAAGGACTAATCTACCTGATTATCTAGAAGTGTGGAAATCTAGCCTTACACATATTTGTATAAAGGGCTTCCCTGCTATAGTAGTATAATCCTTATAAAGAAAAATTGCATGCTCGTTTTGCTCATTACTATTTAGTAAAATATCTCGACCACTCAAAAATCTACAGATCTTACTGTAGAGAAGGAGGGACCAAAATAGTGAAATCACAAACAGCTAAGTTTCTAGAATACTATGTCTATGATGAAGGTGGGCCCTTTGAGCCTTCAGATGATAGTAGAAAAAATACTATAGTTATTATGTATTCGCTACTTATACAGTTAAATTCGGTGAATTTATGTCTTTGTATCGTGGTTGTACAGAACAAGAACTCGAACTCATACTTATACACATAGAGGTTCCTGGGGGTATAAGATCTAGTACACTTAGGTAGATCCACCAAGGTGAGACAACTTGCTATTCCATCTGATTACATAACCATTAGGTGAATAGGACTATGATATTGGACATGTTACGAATCCAGTTGCTTTTACAAAAGTTATTTTTGGACCCAATGCAAATTTGTGGTTGGATGGAATGACTGATGAGATGCAAGCCATGAAGCATAGCAAGGTTTGTGAGTTAGTTGATTTGTAGCCGAACTACAAACCCGTAAGTTGTAAATAAAGTTTTAAGACCTAAAGAATTTAAAGATAAAGTTCAGCAGTTTATGGACTCACTTAGTTGCATGATGGTTCACTTAGGGAGAAAGGTTGGCTTTAATGCTACCTTTTCTCTCGCATCCTCGTAGGATACATTTGGAGTGATTATGCCAATTGTAGATCATTATGATATAGAGTTACATAAGATGGCTATCAAAACTACTTTCTTGAATAAGGATACAACCTGAAGGATTTTAGGATCCAGATGGAACTGACATGGTTTGGACATTAAGAAGATTAATATATGGTTTACATTAAACCTGTAGAAAGTGATACCTTACATTTGATGAAGTTGTGACCTCTTTCAGCTTAATGGAAAATAAAGTTAAAAGATGCTTGTATCATAAGGTCAGGGGGAGCAAAATTATCTTCCTATTATTACATATAGATGACATATTGCTCACATTGAATAACTTAACGATATTGCATGAGGTTAAGCAACTTTTGTCCAAGTATTTCAATATGAAGGACCTTGGTGAAACACCTTTTGTCCTAGGTATGCTGATTTTTTAGGACAGATCTCAACACTCAATAGGCCTCTTATAGAGTGCATACATTGAGAATGTATTACAAAGGTTTAATACATTTAATTGTAAAACTGTCGTAGCACCTATCTCTCATAATGAGAGATAATCTTTGGCACAGTATCTAAAGAATAAAGTAAAGAGAGAGGTTATGAGAAATGTTTCGTATTCTACTACACCTGATAGCTTGATGTATGCTGAGGTAAGTACTAGGATGGACATTGCATTTACTGTTTAACTATTTGGTCAATATCTAGTAAACCTAGGTATAGATCATTGGAATGCAGTCAAGCAATTGTTAAGATACTTAAAGGGAATTAAGGATTATATATTGATATATAGCAAAGTCAACAGACTAAACCTCGTAGGGAATTCATATTCAGATTTTAGCTATGTATTCAGATGATTGAAAGTCCACTTAAGGTTTCATTTTAAAGTTTGTTGATGGTACAATGTCATAAAAGAGTGTCAAGTAGACATGGGTAACTTCCTCGACTATGCATATAAAGTATATGCTAATGGGACTACTTCAATGGTTTAGCTCAGAAACTTAGTTTCTGAGTTGTCTATGGTTGATTTAGTGGCTAGACCCATTAAGTTGTAATGTGATAATCTTGCTGTTGTGTTGTTTAATAACAATAAATAATATCACAGGGTCTTAGCATTTGGAGGTCAAATATTTGGCCATAAAGAAGTTGATATGAAAAGTTAACATTAAGGTTTGGAGCATTTAAGGACTAAGAAAATATTAATTGATCCTTTAACTAAAGGACTGCACCGACTTGTGTTTGAAAGACAAGTATACAGTATAGGCGTTTTGAAGTCCGTAGACATGGTTAGGTAAAGGATCATTATGTTTGCTCCATGTACATTTGTACATTTATACATTTGATATATTATGACAGTATGGTGGTTCATCAATAAAGATGATTATCGTTTTATCCTCAGTAATATATGCTATCATACATTGTCATAATACGTGTGAAAGTTTTAAGATTTATGTTAATCCTAAGCATTTAAAGGTCATTAGGCATATGTATAGATTGACCTTGAGCCTATATCATTTAGACACATACAATTTTATACAGATATCCATAAATTTTGATATGACATAAAGGGATATAAGTTTTCAATCTCATAAAGGTTCTCTAATGCAGTTTAACATTCAATTAGAGAATATAAAGGTTTTTTCTAATGTTGTTTAGCATTTGGTAAGAGAAGACAAGTTTTCTCTAATGTTGTTTAACATTCGTTGAGAGAAAACATGAATTCTCTAATGCAATGTAGCATAAAGTTGAAAAAATCGAGTCCTACAAACGAACGTGATATAATTTAGATCATACAGGTATCATCTTAGTTTGCTACACTCCATTTTCCCATTCATGTTAGTCAGGTATTAGATATGCGTGATTGTATTGGATCGGTGCCACATATGGCACATGCATTTGATACTTTTTAGTATCGAAAGCATTGTAAGACAGAATAATAGACTTTCGTTATCTTTGGATCAAATGATTTGTTTTTTAAATCTAGTTGACTAATACAGTAATGTGACTTAACTGAGTTTTAAAATTGTTTTAAACTTAAGTCAGTACTGCAATTAAGTATTGTCTAAGGAGGAGAATGTTGGGTATTTTTTACTTTTCCCATAAAATTAGACAACATTTAATTGTATTTTTCAATTTTTAATAACTTATCAGTTAAGTTATGTAATTTGATCGGATAAAGATAATCAAGTAGCTCAATAAATTATCTAAATTAATTGGTCAAAGTTTAGGAAAAAAATGGGTCCTGATCAGTACAGACTAGACCCATATCGATCCTGTGATGGGGAAGCTCGATAAAGGTTAAGGTCTTCTGCTGTTATTTATATCATTTGTAAGAATAAGGATTTTCTGATATGTTAAAAGAGCTTATGTTTTGAGAAAACTGTAGAAAGATGTTGACCACGTTTCAGTGAGCAATTCTCGTTTAGACTTTGGAAAGCTCGTTTGAAGTTATGGATTTGAAATAAGGTATTTTCAGTATTTCTTCGTTTATTACCCTTTTACATTCAATCCGAGATACGTAACTAAAGTCTCGTTACATATTACAAGTGCAAGAATAATGTGTTCAAAATATATTGTAAATATAATTGCTATGTTTAAAATAAATATATTTTTTAAAAATTTTCAAATTGAACTCTAAATAGAAAAAAATCTTTACAGAGTTATATCTATGTTCATTATGGCATATATATATATATATAATGTTAGATATATAGGTCTTAGCTTATCACATGATATTTGAATTAATGGCTTAATAATTTTAATTAAATATAAGTTAATATTAATAAAAAAAACTCTAATTTCTGATTATTCCAACCTAACCCTAATTAACCTTAATAGTTCTAAGTTAATTAAAATAATCCAACTTAACCAAAAACACACTCTAATTGAAGTGAAAAACTCAACAAAACAAATGTCATTTCTTTCTCCTTATTCTTCCTGTCCATTGCCAAGGTGATGAGCTTTTTTAGTAAAATTTTGTTACGCTCAGGAGTACCGAGCCTTCAAGATTCTTAAATAGTTATAGAATATTGTCATAGTGAAAATACTAATGAGTTATAGTGATTGCCTCCTTTTTATACTCCCTCAATTGTTCACCTTCAATTAGCATATGTCCGTCATCACAAGAGGATTTCAAGAATTGATATCTAACTCTTTGATCACCACTGTTTATATTTTGGGAATCATTTGACCTAGGTTATTGATGTTGATTTATGCTCTATAATGTAATTTGTTTAATTAATTGAAGGAATTTTTTTTAACTATTAACAATTAACTTTATCTTTGTAAAACCATTGTTGGTGAAGTTACCATGTTTATTGGAATAGTTGTAATTGTTGACAATTATGGCAACATAGCAATAACTTGGAGAACAAGTAGAGATCTATGTTTCTGTTGCATTTTATTTTTGGTCTTTGTTCTATGACTACCGAGTAACTACTCATGAACTGCTAGTCAATTATTATGAATTTGGTCTATGATATCATCGATGACATGGTATAAACTGTAGGGATTTTAATCCCTTTAAAATCCAAGATCGATTCATATCAAATCATTAAGAATAAAATAAAGCGGAAGCATACCTGAATCCATTATGAAATCTGCACTGGAATTTTGCGATTTTTTTCTTCCAAATTAGAACATAGCCCTTTTTCTAGAGTTTTCCGTAACTTTCTATTTTCTCTCTCTGATGATGGGATTTCAGACAAGAATTTAGGTTACCTTTAATTTGGGGACCATAACCATTTATATTAGGGTAAAAACCCTAATTTAATTTCTAGTTTGGCCCATCATAAAACTAGAAATATAAGCCCGGTCTCTACACATATAGAGCCCACACTTAAAATAGATGCATGAAGCCCAAATACAATAAACATATTAGACCACTTTAATTAATTGAGCTCAACTTTATATGATAACCTTTATATATAATTATACACATATAAGCCCAGACGTTTGATTAAAAACTCCTTACAAGAGGATGCCGATGATTTCAATCCACTGAGATTCAAGAACGGGGTCTCCAATGCTGCGAAGCACCCCAATGCTTTGGTGGCGTTTTCGTCGGGTCCGAGAGTATGCATTGGTCAGAACTTCGCAACGATCAAAGTCAAAACTGTAGTTGCATTGCTTTTTCAGAGGTTTCGCTTTGAATTTTCTCCAGACTACAAACACGCTCCGGTCATCACCGTTACTTTGCTGCCGCAATTTGGCCTCCCTATCCTCGTGACCCCTTTGTCAGCATGAGACATTACTCTACCTGCCATACTTTTCCTTTTGTGTTTAATAATTAAGGTTGTGTTATGTTTACTACTAATTCTTAATAGCGTATCAATAAAATTACTTATAACTTTAGTGAAGAGACTAAAATGCAATATAAAGCTTGAAAAGGCACAAATTATACCATTTCCATTTGAAAGGACCGGTGAACAAAGCCCTCTTCAAGTCCATATCTCCTGTCCAATTTTATGATGTTTTATTGTGTCTCATAAATTTCAATCATTCATTTATGTAAATTATGCATGGGTCCTATATAAATAAACGCGAATCTCGTATAAATAAATAACTGAAATTTATGAGACAAAATAAGACACTATAAAATTAACAGAAGATCATGTCCCGTCATCTACTCCCCTCGTGATGCCAAATTTGGAAAAGTGCGTCCTTTTCCATTGACTTTGTTGCTCAGGCGTGCGCCATATCTCGAGTCATTTTCCTGGACTTTGTTGTACAAGTAGGTTAATTTCAGACTGCAAACAAATTCATTATTTGCCTTTTTAGGGAGGATGACTCAATTGGTAGGACAACATTTGAAATTTTGAATTTGAATATTCAAACTCTAAAATTTTTAGGGATAATGAATTTTAAAAGTCGAACAATTCAATTTAAAAGGTTTTAATTAATATAATCGACAAAATAAAATAAAATTGATATTTAAAAATCTTATGTAAAATGTAATTTTTGACATACCTGTGACTATATATTCAAAATGCGATCATGTATTTGGTTTTGGTGTTCAAAATTATGTTGAAAGAAAGATATTATATATTTTTTCAAATATTGTCAGTAAAATATTAATAAAGAATAGTTTTTTTAATTAAAT
>JANIPM010000004.1:49415636-49436016 GCA_027478405.1 Erythroxylum cassinoides
TTGTGACGTGACTGAGTTTAACAAACTAAAGTCAATCAAGCAGTTTCCATACACTAACAACTGTTTTACCAAAAGCCGAAACAGAGTAAGTCCAGGAATATGATAGTAAGTCCTAAAAATAAAAATAAAAACTTGAATTACTTCCAGTACTTTGAATCCACGATTTGAAGGCTCAAAGAAGCAGAATCAGAGTTGCTAACGGAGAAGAAGACTCGAGAGATGAAAAAGAAAGAGGAAAGGGATAGATAAAGCAAGGACAATACGACACCTACATCAAAGAACAACACATATGTCAACAACGGCAGAAAAGACTTTTAATAATTAGCTAGCTGTAACTAGTACAGGTTGTTATAACAGAATAATCTCAACCATTCAATTTATTCTATCCTTTTGATAAGGTGTATGGACTAGACCAATTCATCAATTGTATATATACAAGTACAAGTAAATAATACAGTAGAGAGTTAATATTCAAAATTCGTATCATACCTTTTCTCTTACATGGTATCAGAGCGTGATTATTAACAAATGTAAAAAACGGAAAAGTAGTCTGGGTCATTTGCCATCACCCAAAGTAATACATTACACTCTCACGACTTTTCAGTCATAGTAAAAACCTTAAACTTCAATCTACCCATCAAACTTGACAAGCAAAACTTTATCAACTGAAGAGCCCAAATCTTTGCAACAATAAGAGCTCTTGAACTTGAAAACTTTATCAACTCGGCACCTCCTCCTTAGATCATCACTACATACACAAATCAAGTCATTGAAAACACAGACTACAAACCATAGAGAAGAACAGGTCAATTACTGTTGTGTTGGTTATTTTCAACAATCGGAGAAGAAGTAATAGGACAGGTGAATCACTCAAACTCATCCCACCAAGTTTGGGAAATTTTGAAGAATCTCTATGCTCAAACATCTATGGTTAGAGTTCTTCAACTAAAGCATCAACTTTCAACCTTCAGAGAAGGCTCACCTATCATATCAAAATACATGCAGAGAGTCAAAACCATTTGAGACTCATTTCATGTAGCTTGACATGTAATTAATGAGTATGAATTAATAATGAGTGCCTTAAATGGTCTTGGTTATGAATATGATCCTGTTGTGGTTTACTTAACATATTCTATGAAAACTTCAACATTACAAGAAGTACAATACTCTCTTATGATGCATGAAACAAAAATAAAGCATCTAAACACAGTCAAGCAAATAGAAATCTAATCACCAACTCCTAACTATGCAAACTTCAACTATCAGGGAAGAAGTGGATTTAGAGGAAGAGGAAACCGTGGTAGGGGAGGTAGATGGAATGGAAATAGGATTTTCTATCAGCTAGGTCATAAACCAGGCCATGAGGCTCTAAAATGTCACAAAAGATTTGATGTCTCGTGGCAAGGAAATACAACACAGTGAAGACATAACACAGTTACACAAAATCCACAGAATAATGCACAAACTCATCCTCAATCCTACTTGGCTCAAAACTAGTCTGGAAATTCCTTAGCTGAAGCAGTCAACAATAATACATGGTTCCTTGATAGTAGGGCTACAAATCATGTTACAATAGATTTCAACAACTTGTCAATAAGTTCAGAATATGGTGGAAAGGATAACCTCACAGTTGGAAATGGTAACTCTCTTCCTATTACTAACATTGGCTCATCTCTTATGAATTTTTTAGATAATATACACACACTCCTTGCACTAAGACAAATCTTGCATGTTCCCTGCATAACTAAAAATCTACTCAGCATCTCTAAACTCACCAAAAACAACAATATTTATGTCGAGTTGACTAATGAAAATTGTCTATTTAAGGACAAAGCAATAGGGAAGATTCTGCTCAAGAGAGTGCTCCGGGATGGTCTCTATAGCCTCAAAACCACTAAACAATCCCACAGTATCAAGCCAACACATCCTAAGCCCAGTCCTTCCCAATAAGAATTTTTCTCTTTCGATAATCATTGTGAGACAAACATAGCTCAAAAAGATGTAAATATTTGGCATGCCAAACTAGGACATCCCTCTAAGCATGTCTTGAAACAAATTCTAAGTTCAATGTTGTCTAGATCATGGTGGAATCTTAAAAGATATTAAAACAAGTGATCTTCTGGTTATTGTGGAAGTCTATCAAAACACACATGTGAAGAATCCTGGTGGATGTGGTGCGGCAACTGAAGATAGCGTAGGTGCATTGTTGATTGTTGCATTGGTCACGTGTGGGAAATAAAGAAACTAGCTAGCTGCGCACTTTGGTTCTTTCATGAATTGAATATTGTGTCTCACCTTGCATATACAGTGCAAGCAGGCTGCGTGAATCATTTTTGATGCAGTGGAGATCACGTGTGTCTTGAAAACAAATTAGTTGGCTACGCAAGATGTCTTCTTTATGAGCTGAATATTGCATCTTATGTTTGATAAATGATGAAAGGGAAAATAATGTATATTGTGGTGGTGTTGGATTTGCGGTGATGACAGTGTTCATGGGTGAGAAGTTTTGTGAAGGCGCATGGTGTTTTCTTATTGTTGCAATTAACGTGTCTGTTGCATATGAATTGGCCCCTCCACAAGTCAAAGATTGGTTGCATGCATTCAAATGTGGCTAGCGATTTCTTTATGCGTTCAAATAATTTATGGCTGCTTGTTATAAGTCAAAAAGGGATGCACCTAACGTGGCTAAAATTCTTCAAGATCTTCAGGCGTAGATTTGGTGAGCGACGATTGCGCAGGACTTCAGCTATAAATATGGTTGTAGGCTTATAGAGAAATATCACCATTCTTTCCTTTCTGAAATCCTCCTATCCTCTCTGTATATTTATGAGTTGTTGAAAACCTTTTGTTCCAGCCTTTGTACTTGGATACATTCTCCACATATTAGTAAAATTGCTCACCTTCCGACCGTGGACGTAGGTCACATTGACCAAACCACGTAAATCTTTATGTCCTGTCCCATTTATTTTTGTCTATCTTTATTGTCGTTATTATTTTTCGGGTTATTAAATTCGACTGGTATCCGATCCGAGGGCATTTTAGCTTAACAGTGTCCTATGATAATTTGTTTTATAAAGAAAGAATCAGCTATGGTGAAGAGCTTCAACTGGGTTATTTTGAGGAGATAAATCTACAGAAAAATTTTCGTTTGTCTCAAGTATTTTGTTATTTAATTTTTAGTTGATTAAATAGTTGAGCTATTTTTATTTATTATTGTTTTGAGTGAAAGTAGTTAGAAAAATCCTCTGACGAGGTTAACACGAGTCGGTCGTGTTATTAGATGTGAAAATCTTTTACGAGTAGTGAGGTTGAGAGATGATTACAAAGATTGAGTGGTGTTGTTTTAGGTCAATCTTGTGTAATTCTATTGAACTATTATGAAAGTGATTAATCTGGGTAAAGGCCCCATAGACGTAGGCAAAGTGTGCCAAACTATGTTACCAAATTTTGGTATTTTTATTATTTCATTTTTGCATAGTTTATTCTGTTCGTGCCAAAGGAAAATTCGGAAAGTCTATGAATTAATTATCCTCTTTAGTTTTTTATTAGCAATTGCTGGTCAGAAAGGATGGGTTGTTTTCCATCTCGACGTGAAGTAAGCTTTCCTTAATGGAGAGCTTGAAGAAGAAATCTACGTCCAACAACTAGAAGCATTCGAAGTTGCTTCAGACAAAGTTTACAGGCTAACGAAGGCGTGATACGGCCTGAAACATGCCCCTAGAACCTGATACCAAAAGATTGATGCATACCTCATAAATTCAGGTTTCAGGAGGAGCTTGAATGAAGCAACACTTTACGCAATGGAAGACCAACGTGAAATTCTGTTGTCGTTTCAGTTTATGTCAATGACCTGCTGATTACAAGTTCAATTCAGGATGAAATAACCAATGTCAAATTAATCATGCAAAGAAAATTTGAGATGTCAGACCTTGGGTTGATGAATTACTTCCTCAGTATGGAGGTAAGCTAAGAGCTAGCGGGAATTTATATTTCATAACAAAAATATGCTCTTAATCTCTTGAAAAGATTCAAATTGCATAATTGCAAGGAAATAGCCTCACCATTGTCCTAAATCATAAATTGTCAAAGGAATCTGGAAAGAAGCTGAAGGATCCACAAGTATTTCGAAGCATTGTGGGAAGTTTGCTATATTTGACAACTTCTAGGTTCGACATTATGTTTTCTACAAGTTTTTTTTATCAAGATTTATGTCCGAACCATGTGAATCGCATTTATGTGCTGCTAAACAAGTTCTCAACTTCATTAAAGGGACAATTAACAATTGAGTTTTGTATGAAAGAGGAATTTCAGTTTCCTTGCAAGGGTTTTCAGATTTTGACTGGGTAGGAAGCAACGATGATATGAAAAGCACCTCTGGGTATGTCTTTACCCTTGGTTTAGGTCCAATATGCTGGAATTCCACGAAGCATTCGGTGGTGGCAGAATCCTCAGTTGAAGCCGAGTACATCGCCTTGACAGGAGCCACAAACCACGCTGTTTGGTTACGGAAGATGACGTCTGATTTGGGTTTCAAACAACTGGACCCTACTGTTTTGTTTTGTGATAACAAGTCTACAATCACAATTGTAGAAAACTCGGTTTTGCATGGTAGAACCAAACACATCAACATAAAATTCCATGCCATTCGTGAGGCGAACCAAGCACATCAACATAAAATTCCATGCCATTCGTGAAGCTGTGAAATCTGGTGAAATCCATATTGTATTTTGCTGATCTGAAACTCAATTGACTGACTTGTTTACCACACCGTTAGCTGGTGGAAGAATGAATGAATCGAAAGAAATGCTGAGAGTTTCGTATGGCAAATTCAAGGTGGAGTATGTTGGAGAAGATGAATTTGCAAGCTAAACTCCTCTGCTACTTTTGCTGTCCAAGCTAGGAAAAAGAAAGTTGTTTCAAAAAAAAAATAAAAGGAAGCAAAGATTTACTGCAGCTAGATTTTGGGTTTATTCACTTAAATCTGTTTTGTCCATAGGAATGGAGTTGGACAAAATTTTGGTGTGTTAGCATGTCTTAGCTTAAATAGGTAATATTGGAGGAAGAAAAGTTGTTGGCTTAAAATAGGTAATATTGCATAATTCTGTAGAAGTCTTTTTTTAGATGTTTTGTATTCCTTTATATAGGGAACCAAATGGAACGTTTTCAGTGTATCCGCAAAAACCCATGTTCACTACTAATTTACCCACTTTTACACCAATCAACAATATTAGCAACCATCTCTTTGTCGATTCAGCCTTTGGAAAGTCCATATGTTTTTTACAAAAAACATGGAGCTTACAGCTAAAAAGCTAAACTTCAATTCTGAAGAATAAACACAAACATCACTTTGGAAATAATTGCCAAAACTGTCATATAAAGGGGGTTTTTTTTTTGTGATGAGTCATGTCCCACTCGAAGTCATTAAGATGCTTCTCATTATTTGGGAGTATGATCTCTCCAAGATCTGATGCTATATATTATAAGACTCAAAAGATCTGATGCTATATCCAAAAAAATCTCCAGATAGGCCTCAATTAATGATTGAACCTAAAAATTGCCATTCAACTCTATATTGTCTAAATGATAAATTATAAGATAACCTAACATCAAATACCATGAATAAGATGAAGTTAAGCTAAGCTCAAACATGTTTCCATTAATATATCGACACACAAATTATTAAATGGCAACCTCAGGCCATACCTAAGGAATGGAATGGAATGGCCCAAATGACTCAGGTCATTGTTTGAGAGTCTATTTTGATACATGATGTATGACAATTAATGACTTTGGAAGCCATCCTTTACCATCCAAAATCCAATATTTTGTGACCCTCCAAATTGGAGGGTCAATGATGGAATGACATGGTTTGCCTTCCAAACCTTTCTTATTTTATTTAAACTTCCAAACAATGGAGTGACCCATTCCATTCCATTCCATTCCACTCCATTCCATTCCGTTCAATTAATTACCATTCTATTCCATTCCATCCTAAACTCCCAAACATACCCTAAAACTATTATCGTGAATGCTTTCTTTACTAAGTCTACAGAAGCTTACTTTCTTATACGCCTATGGTTTCTGAATCCTCACATATACATAAAAGGATAATAAAGTTTAAACTCATGTTATTTGGATCTGTCATAAATCTAATCATCTAAAGTCGTATCTTTCAACCTCAGCGTTTTCTATAAGACTAAGGATAGACTCAAGAGCAAGTGACCATCACTGCTGCTACCATGCTCCTTTTTATTAACAACTATAGGCCTGTATCTCTTTAGTCCTAAGTCTACACTATATCTACTCGTAGACTTGTCAAGAGAATCATCCTTGTTTGACAAATCACTATGTTCAAATACTAAAAAAAAGAAAAGAATATCGCTATAAGATGATAGCAGGGATAACAATTTCATTAGCTCTAATAGAGTTACGTTCAATAGAATGTCATTTACGATAACAAGGTCTAGATAGAAAGAGACAATTAACTAAGTCAAAACACAGGTAACCTAGACTTACAACTGTATCAATCTAAAACCAATCTCCATCTTCTCAATGCTCTGCGTTCATTTCCTCTTAGGCATGAGTTTGTAAAATCTTCCTAATCCAGTGACTTACAAAATGAGCTAGTTATATTGAATAACCTCTGGTTCTTTTCTCTCCAAATAGAATAAACTGAGCAATTTATAGCCAAACTCAAATGGGTATGCTCTCCACCTTGCTTCTGAAAAGCTTATCGGCTCAAACTAGTATGTTGAGTCTCACATGTTGAGGATATTGCAATCTCATTACTTGTAGCATTATGCTCCAAATGATACCAGTATAATCACATTTAAAGATTAGGTGATTAGTAGAATTGCATTGTCATAGTGAAGAAATCTCAAAGTTTAATTAATACAATGAACATGTGAACATTAAGGAACTTGTCTGCATCCTTCATCTGGACCGCCAATGCTGATGTTTTGTTCCTGACGTTCCCCCTTCTTTTTCTTTGTTTTTCTTATTTTTTGATGCTGTTTCTCACGCGTCTCTTTCAACTCAAAAATGACGGTTGATAAAGATTCAGATAACTGTTTGGCATCCAACTTAGTAGAAGATGAATGCTTAATACATGGAAATCTCCTTTATCTATCATCATCATTGTAACTTAAAACGTGTTATGATTATTCCAAATCGAAACATCATTAAACTTTGAAAAGCAAAACTAAAACTAAAAATGGGTGACTCTATCACTGCTAAGGGCCAACGAGAGAGTTGGCATGGCTGCCGCTACTTTGACGTGTAAAGCAACAATGCTATAAGATAAAGGTTCCTGTAAGTATCTTTGCAATGCGTTGAGCTGAACTATTTCCAGCTTCTTCTTGAATTTACAAAAGTTTGTTTCTTTCCATGTGTTAACTGAAATGATAAAACTTCTATGGCTGGCAAGTGAGGACAAGTTGTCTTTCTTTGCATTCGCTGTTTTTGGCAATCACTTCACAGCTCCTTTTCTGGACCATCTTAACAAGTTCGATCGAAGCTGTGAAATTGTTGGCAAGTGGATTGAGTGCCAAAATTCCAGGAAGTTTCTTCCACGTGTGGGACCCCCTGACTGACCTGCTAGTGTCTGAAACCAACGGCCAGCTTCTGTTTTTTGTCTTCTTATCATTGAGAACGTTTAAATATGTTCTTTGTGGGTTTTCAATATCACTTGGAAAGGCGTGATATTTTTGGTGGGAGTGAATCAGGTGCGTGCGTCAGAATTCGACAAATCCAAGAAGAGTGCATGTTCTTTATCCGCCTCGGTGACCACGCCTGAGGTGCGTCTGTGTTACTTCCATTGTTAGTTTTTTTCAGTTCTGTGTTGAGAGTTGAATTCAATTTCTAAATTATATTGGATTCTGAGCTTTTATTCTTCAAAGCTCTTTAGAGGACCACCGGGATGTTCCCACTGAGCTTTAACGATTTCGATTGATTTAATCAGTTTCTGGTAACTGGTAATTGTTCAATTAATTGAGTTGTTTGGTCCTGGTTTACGCAATTTCTGCCACGGTTTCTGAGAATATGCACGTGTGGAACTTCGCAGTCTTTTATTCTATCATCTTACTTCTTTCTTTTCTGAATTGTTTTGGTCATTGTGATCTGTCTTATTTTCTACTGTGTTACTCAAAGATCATTACATATACGCATAACGTACGTGTTGATGAAAGATGAATTTAATAAACAAGATAGTCGGTAAATCATCAGGAGCTCTGTTTCCCGGGTGCCCATCAGAGTCACTTTCTAGTTTCTGCGTTTGTAATTTAAACCACAAAATTTCTTTTGATTAGGCATAGCTACAGTCAAATTTACATGCAACTGTGCATGTCTATGTTGACCATGGTTCGAGATCGTTGTGCTAATGCGATTTTATTATGAGTGAACTGTTCCTCATTGAATTTGGTGATAATAAATTCTGGTGAAGGTACTTCCTCGTTTGGTTTGTGAACAAATCTGCAACGTAGAAGTTTAGTTTGATTTTTAGGAGGTGCAAACATGGTCAAGAGTGGAAAGATCTCTGAGTACAGAGAGAGGCTGGACAAGACATTGTCATCTCCTCAATTGACGAATCATGACTCGCTTAAAATTCTTATTAGGAATCAACTCCTACGTTCTTCCCCAAATGAATCCGAAGGTTGGTAATTTTGCACGTTCTAGTTCACTTCTTCATATATATGGGTGATGTTCTAGGAGATACTTTTGTGTGCGTTTAGTGCATCGGCCAAAAACTTATTTAAGGCTTTCAAATTTACAGGATTCAGTGATAAAATGATAGAAAAAAGAACTATTGAAGTGTCTCATTTTCTTGACATGTTGAGGAGTGCTTCTATAAGTGACAATGAAATTTCCAAGACTGCTGAGGAATCACATGGTCAATGGAAAGTATGCTTCCTGGATCACTTACAATTTTTTTTTAGTTTCTTTGATGAATATTTGACCTTGTTTAGTCGTCATTTCTCCCAGAAGAAAAGAAGAAATCATGACTGATCTTAACGTTGGTTTTTGTTTGAATCAGCTTATTTTAAACTACTTCTATGCATGAGGATTTAAGCTCTTAACAGGGCTTATCTTTGTCACATAAGCAGTTTGGAATATTAACTCACTGAATCCTACTGTTGCTAGTTAAAAGATGCTAATGAAGAGTATCGTGTAATGTATCGTGAAGGACCTCAAGGTACTCCATTTCATACATTACTTGTTGAAGGATATGTGGATGGGCCAGTTGATGCTTGTAAGTTCACCAGGAATAGTAAAACAATTTTCCATTTTAAATGAGGGAAAGGATAGTTGGTTGTTGAGCTATTTTAGAAGTAGCAATTAGTGGAAAGTTCTCTGACAATGACTACATTTTACTGCAGGTCTGTGCATCTCTTGGGAGTCCACCCTATATAAGAAATGGTAAGCACAATTTCCATCTTGTAGATGGGCACTGTATGTTGTTTGGCTTAATTTTTTATTTCTCTGAAGGAAGATGATACAATTGCAATATCAATGATTTGTTTGAAATATAGTTTGCCTTTCATTTTCTTAATCGTTGGAGTTCTTCAAACAAAAAGGAGATCGATCCTATTGTGGGAGTTGCAATAGGCAAATGAGTAATTTTGTGGTTAGAAAGAGAAACATAAGCAAGGATACAATTTTTTGGACCAGCCCTTAGGGCTTAGTAATACCCATTAGATATAGAATTGATCTGCATCTCTTTGTTCCTATAAATGAAAAAAAAATAATTATTAATAATTAATGATCCCATAATTGCAATTAAGAATACGTTTGGCCCTTTGATTAAAGAAAATTCTAATTCTAATTCTCAGTGTCCTATGTATACTGCTATTGTTCTGTTGGGTCGTACACTGCATTTTTTAACAATAAAAAAATTTTATCACTTGAGAGATAAGATTTTCAGTTGAGGGAAAAGAATTGATTTTTCTTGTGAAAATGTGAAAATTCTTCATCTTCATTTACATGACCTATAACTTCTTAAAAGTGCACAGATGCATAACTGAACTAGACAACCAATAACTCCAGTCCTAATAATCTTGAGGAGCAAATGAAGATTTTTTAGTCATTCGTCTGATGCCACCCATTCTTGAACTTTTAAGACTTTGTCAGGCATGCTGTTCTTTTTGGTTTCCTTGATGAAAGAATGTAGGCTAGAATAGCAGTATCATTTCAATGGCACTGATTATTAGTTAGTGCTTCAACAAGGAGTTGCAGGAAATCAATCTTCTCTTCAGGAGTTGTAGGAAATCAATCTTCTCTTCTTCTCTTAATATGAGTCTAGGTTCTATATGCATGGTTATATTTTCTGATGATTCTTCTTTTTTTCTCTTCAGTTCAAATTCTACTGCTTTCTTTTGGTGTTTCTTGCTGTCTCCATCACATTATAGATTTGGAATTCTGTGGTTGAAATTAATTATTAATGCAGTATGTTCATTGTGGCGCGATGTAGTATGATGTTTTGTTTTTTGTAATTGTAGGTGGCCTCAGTTTAGTTTCCCCCCTTTTAAAATAACCGATTGCAGATGCTTGCAAAAGGTTCAGATCAGCGAGCAGCTATCTTTAGTGAGGTTTGTTCATTATCAAACACCTGCAGAAAGTCTTTCAGTTAGTTTCATTTGCCTTATCTCGTGTAATTTCACATGCTGATCTCTGTTCTATATTTGGGAAGAAAGGGTGAAAGTCACATGGCCACTGTCTGCTCGGGAAGCTGTTGTCAACTTCTTTTTGTTTGAGCACCTCCAAGATGGTCTAGTTGTTGCTCTTTTGAATACGGTATTCATTGATAATTTGGAACTTCATGTTTCTTTAAGTTGTAGTTTTTCTTATAACCAGTATTTGAAAATTTAGATAAAAATGAAATCTAATGTCTCATCATTTCTTGCAGATTTCAGATCTGAAGAGCATTGATAGTAGAACACATGGGTTAACCAATGAAGGGATCCCCGAGCCTAACGATGTTGTGCGGATAGATTTGGTGGGAGGCTTTGCCATTCAAAGAGTTTCTTCAGGAAGAAGTTACTTTCGGTGAGTTGTAGTTGCTTGTTGTAATAAGGTTCAACTTAGTTTCATCTCATTAAGATATTACTGATGTGCATATTTTTTTGCATATTGTTTAAACAAACTTCTGAATGGGGATGGTTCAAAGTTGGGTTTCTTTTATTTTATATCAATGCTACTTCAGGAGCTGCTCTTTTCCCCTTTTTGGCCTTTTAAAAAGTAGTGTACGTTATCTGTTTCTCCAAAGCCTAGGCTGCATGTGGTGCAGTCATTTTAGACAATTTTCTTATAATTTGTTAAAATTTCTGCTGCATTTAAATGCTTAAAAATATATTCCTGTTTGTTTTTGTCTCTGTTGCAAAATAAAAAAGAATATTAATTAATTTGACAATAAGTGATTATTTAGTTGATCATCTTGATGATATACCATCTTCTTGTCATTGTTAAAATGAGACAATACATAAAGAAGGTGAATAATATGATCTTCATGTGGACATAACTATATAAAAGATGAAGTCTAATAATTTGGTAGCTGATCAAAGATGTCTTTTTCTCTGTAATTTGACAAAGAACACAGGAGAATGGTAAAATCTAAAACATCTGCAGAGAGAAGCAGAAGCTGTGGTATAAACATATTAAATCTTAAATTTCCTTTCATATGGTTAATATATTATTCCCTCCATTAGGTACTGCAAATGGAAGTCTTAGCGTTCAAAATTCAAGTCATTATGATTGAATGATTAACATGACAAATTCGACTCAGTTGGACCTTATGACTTGGACCTCCATCTTTTTGTAGTCATTAATGCAGTTGGTAATTGGATCAATCCTCTGTATTAAACTACTCAAAGTTCAGATATTCTCTTTATGGAGCTTTTTATTTTCATCATCTCGCATTTCAGCCATGCTGTTGTCTAGTGGAATACTATTTTCAGTGATGTCTCAGTTTGTTTTGCCCATGCTGAGTCCGAAATCATTTAAATCATTGTGTTTGCTTCTTCGATTGTTATAGTTGATCTGAGAAAACAAAGAACTTAAGAATGACCAGATGGTTCTGAAGTCCAATCTTTTTGTATGAACATCCACTTAAATCCTTGTATTGCTTATGTTGTTGGATTATTGGCTATCGCCTATATTATTGGTGAACTTTTTTTTTTTTTTAGATAAATGAGAACTTTCATCATGTAAAGAAACTTAGCAGATATATATCTACTTACTGTTTTACATCCATAGTGGGCTTGAGCCCTTTATTTCTTCATTTTAATCTAATGTGTGTATTATCTTCTCAAATCGTGATTTTTCTTGTATTATGAAAGAAAGCCACTTAATTTGCATCTTGAGAAAAAAGGTTGGCTAATCAACAACGTTGGCTACGCTCTCACTGTTAATATGAAGGCGCAATGGTATGTATGAGGGGGTAGAGCTAGAGTTATATTTACCACTACTGTGTTGTTGTTTTTTTTTCTGATCTTTGTAGTTGAACTGTCATCCTGTCCATAAGCTAGTGGACGTCAGGGTCTCTTACTATTTTACAACCTTTGTAATAGCTTTGCTAGAGATATAATATTATTTATTTATTTCTCAAAAAAAAAACAGTGTAAGAAGCATTTTCCTTGTTTCTTTGTTGTGATTCTTTGACACACGTCAATTTTTAGGACAATTGCAAATATAGATATGAAGCTGGACTTTGTGCCTCCATTCCTTATTAACTTTATATCAAGGCAGCTAATCGGCAGTGGTTTCAGACTCTATAAGCAGGTCATACATTTTCATTTTCCATGCTTATCATATTCAGTTAAGATATTGATCTGTGTTTGACGTATGAATATGATGAGACAATCACAAGGAGATTTATATGGTTAATCTTGCACTTATGTGATTGATCTATTGTGGGGTGTAAGTGGTGGTGGAATCACAGATCATGGTTTTCCTATTTCTTGGCTTAAGTCAAAAGTTCAGACAGGCTCTTCATCTGAATACTTGGTGGAGGATCTGTCTTTGCTTTCATGGAGTGATTCTTGTTTGACTATCTTCTTTGTCTAACAAGAATGTAGATTACGTAAAGGCTTTGGATGATCCATTGTATTCTCAAATACGTGAGGCCCTTTATTCCAGCCATGAGCAAAATGGTGCTACAAAAAGTAAAGAAGTCCTGCGTGATGCTTCTTCTGTTCTACAATTGCAGCATTCTTTCAAAGTTTCAGGAGAAAGCATAGACAACATGGAACAGAATGTTCACAGGTATGATAAAACAAGTGAATCTTTGCTGGAGAATCAGAAAGATTGGGCTGAGCCACTTTATGGTGGGATTGTCAAAGAAACTAGTGAAGAGAGAAGGAATCTGAATGATGAAGTCAGGGACATCAAACATGAAATTTGTAACAGCAAGTACAACAATACAATAGCCACGGAAAGGAAAGCTTTCAGTGAGGTTGAAGAAGCCAGTGAGAATAACAGTCGGTTGGAAAAGGAAAGAAGGGATATTGATCAACCTGGAATGAACAAGATTGAGCAACAGGGACTTGAAAATTATAATAGAAGTACAATTATCAGTTCTGAGGTAGACCAAGCCCTAAAGACTTTAGAGAAAGCCATTAAGTTGGTTCGTGAATATGGATCTAAGTCTATAGAGGAGCCTTTACCAGTCTTAAGCAACAAAGACAATTTGGATCAGGAAAATGACTCAACTCCTCTAGAAGCCATTGCAGTTGATCTGGATGACTCATCTGCGGAAGCATCCATAACAGAGAAAATAGTAGAGGAGATTTCACATGAACCTAGGATTAGCTCCAGCAATCGTGACATTAGGTGGGCATGTTCATGAAATATCTTCCCTAATGTTGCTTTTGATAATGATGAAAAGTTCCTGTTTCCTTATTCCACATACTGTGTGTCTTGATCTTAAGATGTCTCCCACAATTCCTCCTCTCTTTTCTGCTTTCCTTGCTCTGCAGCAAATTGTATTCCTGCCAAGAGACCAGGATCCTGTTATCTCCCTTCCCTACCTTTTGTTAGTTTTCTGTATATTAAATCCTAGTTGTTCTCATTAATTCTATCCTGATATAGTTGTGGCATCTTGGTTGAATTGTTATGCAGGCATGCAGGTTCAACTTCTTTTACATGGGAAGTGAACCATAACAGGATTGCACCAGCATCACCAGAACAATGCTCTTCATTTGCTGGTCAAAGTGACCAGGTTTTGTTATCTCCTTCCAGAACTGAAAAAGCAGAGACGCCTGTTGCAGATGAAACTACACAAGGTGATCATAAGATTCTGCTTGATGCAAATGGTGTATATGAAAACAGTTTGATGGAAGGAAAGAAATCACGATGGGGAAGAAAGCTTAGATTTTGTTGCTTTAGTCCTGCGAGTGAAAGGGACTAGAGACGGCTTGTGAGACTATTATTCTTAGGCACATTCCATGTAGGCATTCACATGCTGTTTGAGAGTACAGCTGCGTCTGCCAATTCCCACACATTGGCAGGCTACTCCAAATGAGTATAGCGTACTTGTTAAATCATTTTGGTTTGGTTTGTCGCTATCCTTAGCAAGATTTAGTGATTTACCAGTTTCTCTTTTCTCGTTTCTCTTTTTCTTTTGTAAAATGGCATCAATAACACAGAACAATTCTCAGTTTTCTGTATACATGCTCAATTTACTTCGAGAAATAATAAACCCCGTTTCTTATAGATGAGGATATTAGTCCATTCCCTTTCGTCGCAGGATTTGTTGAATATCTGTCGTATTTTAACCCAAACCAGCTGAGAAACAGGACATTAGAGGTATGGATTCAGACAAAAGAGGCATTTTCGATCTAGTCCTCCTACATATCTATCTCCGATTTTCAGTCTTTGTTTGGCAGACAACCAACTAATGAAAGATGCTTTGGGTATTAGAGACTTGCCCTATATTTTATGGTACTGGAAGACTTTCTGTGAGTGCTTCCTGAAGATTCTATTCTATGGCAGGAAAGGTTGGAGATTTTTTGTGAAGGATCCTCAACCAAATTGCGGAAGGTTGTTGGTTATAGTATCCGAGCCTTTGCCTGAGATGATCACCTTCACTTTTGTACTGTTGGAGATCCTCAGAATCAGATGGTTTAAATCCTCCCTTTTGCAGAGAGGTCATACCTGGGCCAAGTATTCTCACCATTACCGATTTGGCATTTCATGTAAGGTTGGAACTGGTCTCTCGTCTCCATGATTGATCCTTTGGTCTTGATTTGCCAGAAACGGGTATTAGAATAATTACAAATCTCTTATTATAGTTAATCGTAGCTAAATTATAAATATTCCTTTTTTTAGGAACTAATGAATCGGATTACATACTGGTTCAGCCGGATTCTGGCAGAACGGTGCGTTGCCGTTTAGCTCCATAGGATCACTGGCTTCTCGTTGAACTCCTGTGTTGGAGCACCTGCAAAACAAAGAAGGCACGTCGGGGGTTATGTCCCGATTAGCCCCTCCGACGCTTAAGTCAGACTTTTGATGAAGGTGTGGCTGCTGAATGCAGAGAAAACTATGTTATGATTGCGTACCTTCGTTATGATAGAATAATACCTTATATAGTGCATGTGCTAGGTTTACGAGTTCACGTCTGCATGGGACTCTCTCACAAGCGGACGGGCTGAGGAGAGCGTGGACTGGGCCTGGACTTGACCTAACCATTAGGTATGAGATTGGTCTCTGAAGAGTGGACCGATCGGCCCATGGGCCGTGATGACTGGGTCCGGGCCTAACACGGCCGAC
This sequence comes from Erythroxylum cassinoides, assembly GCA_027478405.1. Taxonomy (NCBI): domain Eukaryota; kingdom Viridiplantae; phylum Streptophyta; class Magnoliopsida; order Malpighiales; family Erythroxylaceae; genus Erythroxylum; species Erythroxylum cassinoides. The sequence continues at coordinate 49,431,399 of JANIPM010000004.1, forward strand.
CCGACCATATACTATTTCTCTCTATCTTACATTACGTTTTAACATCAATCGGAATCGGAAAGACAGAAACCGGGGGCCGTTCAGGCGTCAGCTGGAGGGTTAATTCGGGATCGACGTGGGCAATGGTGTGGGGGGTTTTCAGCAGCGGTTCGATCGCTGCTCCCCCCTCATAGCAGAACTCTGTGGGGTTCATTCCGGACTCCTGTTGGCCTGGGACCGGGGTTTCCGCCCCTTATCCTTAAAGTCGATTCACTGCAAGTTATTAATATACTTTTCTCCTCTCAGCAGGTTCTGATTGAGGATTTTTTGTTGGTTGCAGGTATTCAAGGATTGTTACAGCGAGACTGGGAGGTGGTTTTGCGACATGTCGGACAAGAGGGGAACCAGTGCGCTGACAGACTGACGACTTGTGTCATTTTCTTAGCTCCGAGCCTACACCTTCTTAGGGAGCCTTCGATAACCGTCCAGGAGCTTCTGCACCACAATGCAGGCGGAGTTTTGTACCCCCGTCACATGTGATCATACTTATACCTTTCCTTTGTAATTAAAAAAAAAAGACAGAGTCCTAACTTTTGCTTTATCCGCTGCATGAGTAATCCGCCATTGTTTCCAAAAAGATCAACACTTCGTGCGTGAAGCGAAATTGTCGCTTCTACATGGGCATTGCTAATATCAACGTAACCCAAGGACACGCAAAACAATTTCAGGGATTCCTAATATTATTTTAGGCCCTTTTAAATTAAAATTTTGTTATCGAGAAATTTAATATGGGTCTTAAAATTTTATGTTATGTAGTATGTCTACAAGGGCATAATATAATTGATGAGATGTTCAATAAAATATTATTAAACTTAAATATCACTGTTTCATTATTTTTATAATTGTAAATTTTTAATTTTTTAACCATATTTTTGTTGTCCTAAATTTACAAAAAAACAATTTCTTGCATTTTAATCATAGTTTTATAATTTATATCCTACCTTAAAATTTACACAATTTATAATTTTTCAAAATACCAAATTTCAGTTTTCGGTTTTCACTTTTTATCTCATACATTTTTGCTTTATTTTAATTTTGATTTTTCTTTTTACAAAATTTAAGAAAAACATGTTTTTAGTAGTTTTAGGCTTATTTTAACGTAATTTTTCTTTAAAAGCATTTTCACTATATTTGAATATCATATTATCACCTTAACTTTTAAAGCTTTATTTCCTAATTTTAAAATAAATATAATAAAGTCAATAGCTCTTTAATTTTTGTTTAAATTACTTCCATTTGTTTTAAGTTTGGGATATTTTTGAATTTCACTTTGTCGTAAAAATTTCTGCTATTTGGTTTTGATTTGATTTTAATTGTGTAATGGACATTGTTGGTCTTTCCAAGATCATTTTTTTTTAATAATTTTGTATTAGAAAATTTTTAAAATCAATTTATGCCAAGGAAGACTTATAAATCAAAAATAAATAAGCACTTATTTGTAAAAGAAAAAACAATTAGGGAGCGAAGAGAGTATGACATGAACTTGTAAGGTCTTGGCTTAGCTTGAAGGTTTTTTTAATGCTCGAGTCAAATAGGACTTCGATTTAGACAAAACAAGTTCAAATTAGGTCAAGTTTTGATATTGTAGAAAATTATCTAGAGTTCTCATATGAGTTAAGTTAAAAAATAATTATTGAACCAAATAAAAAAAAGAAGGAAATTACTTATTTTTCAAGTTGATAATATTTGATCATATTTACTTAACATGCATATTTAGGGAGAGAGCATTTTTTTGCATGTAGTTAAGGGGAAAAATAGATCAAATTTTAATTGAGACATGAGCTTTTTGGAAACTGTTCATTTCTTTAAGAAGTACTTTCCAAATACATTTTGCCCATATAACAAAATTTTAAAAAAAGAGGGAGGGGCAAGTCATTTATTTATTTTTTTTCTTTTGATGCTTCTAAGTTTATTAAAAGGAGAAGAGAATGATGATATTGAAACTTAATCTTTATAAACCAATAATACCTAAATTACGGAGGAGCATGCATTACATATTACTTTCAAATATGGAAAGTATATTCAATGTCATTTATTTTTCTTAACATTACCAAATATTTTTATTATAAAAAAGTAGTAGACTATTCCACCAAATGAAAACATAACACTATTAACGCTTATATCTTTGGTAATGTTAAAATGTTAAATTTTCAGAGATTCACGCAAGAGGTCAAAGGTAAAGTTCAATAGAAGGGAAAAGAAATCAAATAATCAAAGCAAAATTGAGCATCAAATACAATCCATACAAGTTTCAAACCAATTTAAGTAAAGTAAACCAAGAAAAAAAATTAATCCACTCATTCTATATGAGACAAATTATTGTAATCTTTTCTATGATCTTATTTTGGTCATTTCAATAGTCTAAGGGTTAAATCATTGCATGATTATTTATATGTAGGATATAATACATAAATCCTCTAAAAATTAGTAGAAATTTTATTTTAAACTTTAAAGATAACCTTTCATATTCATATGAACTTAGCATGCTTTCGAAATGATTTTGAATTAAATTTTTTCATAAAATGGGTTGTATTAAAGCTTTTAAAAAATCTTGAAATGTTAAAAATTAACGTTTCAAAATATTTTTCAAAGTTAGTTTTTATAAGGGTTCAATTTGCCTAAGAGTTTGATTTAACTAGCCTAACACAAGATTAAAAAAAAAGAAACAAAATAGATATTGTAGAAGTGGTTAGATCATCAACTAATTGATATGTCAATTAGTGAATCACTAGCTAACTCAAAGGTCTAAGTTAGCTAGTCAAAAGGGCTATCTAAAAGTTACAAATTATGTCTTGGATTTATAGTTAGGGACTTTGGCTATTCAAATAGGAACTAACTTGTTGATGATGGGAGATCAGCCAAACAAATGTACCTATAAACTAGCCATTGTAGCAACTAATTTATGTGTCTAATGAATATTTTAGTTGGTTTTTGGTATAGATAGACCATAATTGAGTTTTTAGAAGAACCTTTGATATACTATATAGATACTAAGATCCCTGAGAGGATAAAGAGTGAATTTGTGAGTTACATAACATATTTCGACCCAAATTAATTTGTGAGAGAAAGAAAGGGAGTTTTTTAATTATATATGGTTATGAAATTGATACAATTAAGAAAGTTTCTAGGACACTCATTATGATTATTCCTCTTGACCTTAAATAAGAGTTATAATGGATTCCTCTTTACCAACATCAAGGCAAGATGATTGCAAGTGTTCCCTTTCACTTGTAAAAAGAAGATATTGTATGTAGGGGTCATATTCACCTATTAAAGGAAAAAGATAGTGAATTCTCATATGGAACTTAGGAAGAGAATATAGGTCAAGAGTTATTCATTTACCCCACTATAAGTCAGTTTTATCTACTTTTTCTTACTCTCTCTTATTATTGTTGTCTTTTCTAGATTACCTAGTACGAATTTCCCATTATCACTTAATAACAGTCGTTCTTTCAATAAGTTCTAAAATATTATACACACATAATTTATACACTTTATGTATAAATTATATGTGTCACTTGGGGATTAAGAGAAGTAAAGTTTCCTTTTTGAAATTTTGCAATTATCTTTTTTCAAATAAGGATTGCCACTATAACTGTTTCTTATTGCTAGCAATGTGAACTTAATAGACCATCATGTTATGTAAGATGTGCATTTCTCTATTTATAAAATTTTTATTATTAATCTATTACCCACAACAAAGACAAGTGCACCTATCATTAAAAAGTGATATAATGGTAAGTAAGAGGTGATCTGTAGAGGAAATGATAGGGAATTAAAAACTTAAAACTACTAATTACTCCAACTAATCTAATAAAAAACTACATTCATGTATTTTGATTAATGAAATATAAAATAGAACAAAACTTGCTAATGAGAATTATCAAAAGATAATTCAATCGTATTTCAATGTTTAGAAAAATAATTCCTAAAATATTACTTTTTAATTTCATATTTCAATTAACCTAGATTGGATATATTAATCTGGACGAATAGAAACTCTTAGACATTAAAATTGCACTCTATCAAGCAACAATCATCTACATTTTAGTTAGTTAACACATACCTCTACTAAAGTAACACCCTTATAAATGCACTAAGATATAAGAAATCCTGTGAAAGGTTTCAACCTAATATTAGAAAAATCATGTAAGTCTCTCTTAAGCACTCCGTTCAATCTTTATTACATAAGTCGTGGTCCACTCTCAAGCAAGCTTTCTCGAGATGTCCAAAAGTAAATTTATATTATATTTAGTCACTAGTATAACTAAGTCATGCATTAAGATCAATTAAAAGCAATTTGCAACAATATATCTCATTTTCATAAATTAAAAAAAATTCATAAAAAAATAAAATTTATGTTTTTTTCTATTTGAATATAGAAAAGTATTTACCATGAATCATAGTTAAAATAATAAAAACCAATGTTTTAAAAACCAGACCGGATATCGAACCGGTCGAAGGAAAGGTTTAAAGTTTAGAGGTTCAACCGGTAGTGAACTGCTATCAAACCGGAATATAATAAATAAGATGAAAATTTTATAAGAATAAATAAAAATAAAATATTTTATTGAAATGA
>JANIPM010000004.1:49438420-49449287 GCA_027478405.1 Erythroxylum cassinoides
AATTATATTATATTATAAATAAATAATTAATTATATTTAATTAATTATATTTTATTTTTAAAAAGATTTTGAAAAAAGGAAGTGTACTTCTCATGAGAGTTGACACTTGCCTCTTACTTAGGAATGATTTTCATTCCTCTCATATTTGATGGGGTATTGAGTAATTCTTGAAAGTCAAATATAAAAATACTGTTCATATAATGATAATATATAACCAACCACCTATTTTGTATTTTTTATTCATTAATACCTTAGGTTTATTCCTTAGTAAGCCTAACATTGGGCTACATATGAAGACATACGATATTTGTTCGGTAAGCCCTTATCACATCCAAGCTCGAATGATATTCGACAATTATACACACGACAACAAAAGAAAATATTTGACAATAACAAAACTTTGTTATTAGATCCCAAATCAACAAACTAATATTTTATAGACGCACGCAGACGGTCTTAGGACGATGTTGTTATCTTATTATCCACGTCACTAATTAGTGATCACTAATGGCTATTTTTTGAGGATGATAAACTTACAAATTACAAGGTAATTGAAGGAGCACTTGAATAGATAATACAAGTACTATAAAATTAGCTTTTCAACGCTAACTTTTTTTGTGTGTAATAATTAATGCACTTGAATAGAGATAGATGAGTGCAATAAAGCTAAGGAACTTGAGATGTGATCTTTTGTACCCTCTATTCTATTTTAACTCTGCTCCACTTCATCTCAGCTATATATTTATGTAGGTCTCCATATATTTATGTGAGACCTACATAAATATATGGAATATATGGAGACCTACATAAATATATAGCTGAAATAAAGTGGAGCAGAGTTGGAACAGAATAGAGGATACAGAGGATCTGAGGGGAAGGAATGGGATGTGATCCTCTGCACCCTCTATTCTGTTTCAACTCTACTCTAAAATATTATGAATTCCTCTCAGATCCTCTGTACCCTAGATTATGTTCCAACTTTGCTCCACTGCATCTCAGCCATATATTTATGTAGGTTCCCCATAAATGTATGACAAATGTATGGCTGAGATAAGTGGAGCAGAGTTGGAACAGAATAGAAGATACAGAAGATCTGAGGTAGCTGAGATGAAGTCAAACAGAGTTGAAACAGAATAGAGGATAAAGAGGATCACGTCCCATTCCTTCCCCTCAGATCCTCTGTACCCTAAGTCCAAAATATTATGAATTCCACAAAGAGGAGCTAGTTCTTTAATGGATGACGGGGTTTTGTGGCCAACCAAAAGAAGGAAGCATGACGTAGAAATTGGTGAAGATTATTATGATGAATTGGTTTCAAGGTCACTTTTTCTACAGCTTAATGATTCCCATCAGTCATGCAAGAGTTAGTGGTGGACAATATTGTCAGTTGGAGTATATATATATATATATATACACACACACACACATAGAATAAAACAACAACAAAACACAGAGACCAACATCAATAGAAAAGTATAATCGAGGTTTTCACTCGACTAATGTAACAACCGGGTGAACGCGGACACTACATCCAGCCATTTTAACCGAAAACGAAGCAAACAAATAAATGCTTGGTACTACAATTTTATTCATTCACTATAATCACTACGCGCACGGCCTTGCCAGGGAAAGAAATCAACAGATAATAAGAAAAAGAATCTACTGTAATATGGCAAATCATGTCCCTTGTCTTTGACTTCTAATTTATTCACTTCACTTAATATAACAGCAAGTAGTCTTGAAAACTTCCTGACAAAGGAAATGAAGGCATCAGCCAGTGGTCGATTTAAACTACAGCTTTTCATTAAACATTTAGTTTGAATTCTCTTGCTTAAGCAAGTACAGGTCTTGGCATCCAAGCAGGATTACTTGGAAAACATCACATTCACAAATCTTGGTTTTCACGTGGCTTTATCTAAAATGTGAAAGTAGCATCATGAAAGTTGGCAACAATCTCAGAGCCTGAAATAGATCCAATATAACTTTCTCAAATTTGTTCTTGAATTGTTCACTTAGGTAGCAGACAACGTAGAATTGAAGAGAAATCAAATTAGCTTGAAACACCTTCCATTTTCAACAAGCTGTCATTAAAGCTCCTCACTAATCCATCAAACATGCCATGTTCAATATCAATTAATATCTTTTTATGTTCCTCAAACTCATGAAGCTAGAATCATTTCAGGGCATTGCCAAAATTTGAGCAATCTGGATGATATATGTCAGGATACAAGAAAGAAGTTGGTTCTAGATTCTATATTGTATAACCAACGTCATTCTTCTACTCCAAATTCTGGAAACATTTTAATCATCCAACTAGAATGAATAACTTCCAAATACCCTAAAGTAGAGCATGTTTCAATTTTATAACATCAAAAGAAATTTTTTTTCATATAGATGGTCGGTATGAAGTTACAGAAAAGATGTATATTCAATCACCCTATCGGATGGAGACCCACCATAGCCAAAAAAAAAAAAGAAATAGTATGATCAATTTTTGCAAAAATATAGCAAAATTAGAAGAATTGCTCTTAGCAATGCCAAATGCAACTTCTTCCTCAATGCTTTATGAAAAGGCTTACCTTTTAAAGCCTCTTCCTAATTTCCTCAATCACACGATCATAGTATTTCATTCTTCTGATGCAGGTTAGAGCTAAATCAAATTTCTGAGTTTGAAATGCATTTGCAAAAGAGTTGGACCATTCTTGCAATTTCTCTTGCATCTGCATAACAAAAATCAAAATACATCAAAATAACTGAAGAAAGAAATGGCTATTGCTACTCCCCAATAATAGAGCAACATAAAATCCTTGAACTGAAACTTTTCTCAGGGTTATCTTAATGATCTGGTCTGAGAGCCTGGAGGTAATCCAATTCTATGTGTCCAGAAACTTAAAATGTTTAAGAACATTCTACTAATACATTATTGTAAGTTATGCCACTCGGCCAACATATCTGCTAGCAGAAACCAAGCACATAAAGAAATAGCCTGTAATGCTCAATCATACATCTAAAGGAGAGTCATACCTGAGATTGTATCTCATTTAAAGTCTTAGAATCAGGTGCCTCTTCAACAGCTTCCCTGACTTCCATAATCTGCACTTGAGAATTTAGAAATAAAAAGATCATAACTTACGTCCTCACAAACAGGAAAGGAAATAACACACGGGGATAAAGTATAATAGTAAACACTAGTTTTCTGTCAAAATATCTGCTCAAGTCATGCAGTCAGAGAACATATATATGCAAATGAGCTAATTCTATAGAAGTTCAGAGATCATTAACGGTTAAAGAAACACATAGAGATATAAACACAATATTAGATTCTTAAACAAACTTTGGGATCATAAACTCCAAAAAAATTACCTCAGCTAGCAATCCTGGTTCTGAAATCGTTTCTTCTTCATTCACATCTATGCCTTCTAGCCTCAGCTGCAAAAATGATGTTGTTCTAATGCATAAATGGTCAGAAAGAGCGCTAGAAGTAAAAGGTAAGATCTAATAATGTTTAGTTTAGATGGCTTGCTCCACTTGTTCACAATTTAACATCAAGTACTATAATACATAACCCTGCCAAAACTAAGTCCTAGGAAAAGGATCTTTGATATTCAACAAACATAATTCATGACTGAAAATATAATTCCAACACCACTCACATCACGCTCTTGATTCTCTAAAATCTAAACCCTAACTAATTTTCGGCTTTTAACCAGTAAAAGCAATACATTACAAGCAATGGTGCTTAAGAAGTTGAACAAACCATAGTCAGCGATATAATACAAAGCAAATCTAGAAAGAGCAACTATCTCACGGGCATTGACTTAAAAAAAGAGAGGCGATTTAAAAACCCTACAGCAAGCAAGCACTGCCATTGAACAAAAAATCTTATAATACAAATTGCAACAACGATGCTTACCATGTATATTGCCCTCGACAATGGATTACCAATCGTGCGGTAAGCATCAATCAACCGTGCTGATTGTTCAGCCGCAAAGTCCCTCTCTTGCTTCAACCAATAACAAAGAGAAAATAAGTAAAAACCATCAATGGTTATTAATTTTTCCCACAAACCAAAAGCTCAAAGGAATAACTATTGCATTTTTAGCTCAAAGTGATTTCGAAGTAAACCTGAGATTTGGAATGAACTAAATCAGGGTGCAATTTCTTTTGCCAATCTTTGTACTTCCCCTCCAAGTTCACATCCCCAAGCTCATAATCTTTCTCCCTATTCAGAAAGAAAGGGAATCAAAATTCAAGGAGATCGATTGAAGGAATTGATCAAACTTGAGCAAATTAACAAAGAAAAGAACTTTACAGTCCAAAAATATGAAAGTAATCGACAGAGGGATCAATAGGCTGAACGGCTCGACAGCAAGAGCAAGCCAGAAATGGAATGGACCCTTGTTGAGGTTTGGCACCGCAGTTCCAGCATTGAGCAGTAACCTCTGGGGAAAATTGTGAGCAGAAGGTTTTCCCGAGAAAGTGGTTTCGTAGCTTAGTGGAAGGAGAAGAAATGGCGGTGTGGTGGATTCGCAAACGATGTCCCGTCGAGGTAAAGGTCATGCGTTGGAGAAGTGCGGAGAGAGGTCTCCACAACTTTGCTCTCATCATTTTGTTTTGTCGAGACTCCTGGAGAATGGTTTCAGTTTCACCGTGCGTCTACTAAAAAGATCGAAGTAGTTGGTGAACTGTACTCTTACAGCATTTTCTTTTGGTTTTTTATTATTTGTTTTTTAAAAAAACTTTTACAGTTTAATATTTTTAAAAAATATTTTTCATTAAATAGACTAATAATTTTCATATAAAACTTGGAAATTCTTTCTTTAATATTTTTCATTAAATAGACGAATAATTTTCATATAAAACTTGGAAATTCTTTATTTATTTTATTAACCATCCCTTCCAAACACAGAACTAGTTGAACTTGATCTATTTTTACAAATTGATATCAAATGGTTATACAAGCTTCAGCCCTTTTGGTTGCTCAGGCTTGGAATATGACTTACCGCAATAATTATTAACTTGGAGTAGCTGATCAAACAAGCTAAGAAATATGCAATAAGCGTAATTAAGTTATTCTCTATACAATGATGTAGTTTAAGGAATGTTTTACAAATCCAAAAATTAAAGTCTTCAAGTAGAGGAACCATAATGTTTTGAGCATTAACAGGTGCAATCAATATTATATATCTATTATTTTGTAAAAAAATCATATATGTATTAGTTTTTTTGTGTGTGGAGACTTCATATTGGTAAAAAAAAAGTAGTTGGTAAAGGAAAAGGATAAGTTCAAACAATAATATATTTTGTTGAAAAGAAAATTTATTATCCATAAAAAAGAGCATTTGAAATTTAAAAATTTAGTTAGTAGAAGTAAGAGGATGAATCAACAATTTTAAGTAACGTTTGTTATATTTACATAGATATGTAGTTGTTTTGTTGTAATATTGTTTTATATATGCAAGTATTAAATTTGTAGCTAGTTTATCATCTAATTGCTTAATGTAACACTAAAACAATAGACTATTATGTCTTTATAATTTAGGTACTATTTATATTTTCTAATCTCTTTAAGTTCATTATGAAGAGCTAATATATTCATTAGAAGTATAAATAATATTTAATACTTAATCATATAACAATTAATAAAGTTAAATATATCATTTTTATTGAAGATTAAAAATTAATTAATTGGCCATAAGGTAATAACATAAGTTTTACAAAAATAGGTTGACACGACACATAAAAGCATCTACTCATTATATTCCTACCTTTTTACTACCTATTGTTTTAAGGAGTACGTGACATTTTTTTACTTACATATGTTTGCTTCTACCTCTTTACGCAAGCTTGTCTCATAGGATTTCCCAATCTTGCTTTATCTAACGACTAACTATAATTTTGTTTTCTTATAAGCATATGTGGAGTCTAATTTATCTGTTTAATTCTTCAATGAAATGATTGATGCTCTTGGTGACATCCTTGAAAGTGTGCCTATTCTCTAATCCCACAAAGTCAACACTAAGTAGGAGAAAGTGAATATGTATACGCATTTCCTCTCTCTAGGTTTTTGTGTTAATACTTCATAAAATGATTTCTTACCATGCATCTAGTAGATTCGCCAAATCACACTTTTTAATCACCACTTTCCATGCCCTATTTAAGCAAGTGCATTGGAATAAAATATGATCAATCGACTCTTGATTAATTTCAAATAGGTAGCATTGATTATCGATTAGGGATTGTTAGATATTTACCGATAGTTAGGAGTCTTCCCTTTACCACAAATCATAAGATGTGGGAAGCACGTGGTTAAACATGCTTAGACCAAGTCATGCCATCCCACTTTTGGTTATACATTCTATAATAGTTTTTTACCAACTTGTTTAAAATTCCCCTAATTTGTATGTTCCTAAACTGCTACATGAAATTAAGTTAGTTTTCAATATAAGAGGTAGCATGTTTATGACTATTACCTTCCTTGAAATCAAGTCCTTATTATAATATACTTGATATATTGTTTCGTTCTCCTTATATGTATTATTTAGTGATGTAGTGATTGAAGAGTTGGTTAAGCTTCCATGGTACCATATGGAGACCACTTATCACTCTAGAAAGAAATGCTCTTACCATCACCAACTATGTAGGAAATCTAGTGCATGGTGGTATCCCTTAGTTTTAAGAAGAATTTTATATTTGAAGTTGTTGATCTAAGACTATTCATAATCCAGAGATTGGATTCCTTAATTTAATAGAAATAAACCCACTGAATTTATAGAGAACTTTTATCCTTGATGAGTCTCTATATTCTTTTACCTAGTATTCTCATTTTTACCACCCTTATAGGGGTAAATCCTAAATCGTTTTGTCTTTTAGGAATGCACACATCTCTCTATTTAAATCTTGCTTTGTTGCCATCCTCATTGCTGCCATTCTACAGAAACTTCTATGAAAGTTAATTAACTGATTTTATAACAAAAATAAGTAATGTCAAATGAGAGGCCCAATATAGGTTTATAGAGTTCAAAAATGAGGATGTCGATTAAGCCCTGCCTATTGTGGATAAAGATTTAGTGCTCCAACTATTTATCTACAAAAAAGTTTTCTCAATTATAAGTTTGAAGTCTAATTAGGAAAGTATAGCAGAGGATATATGGATTCCCAGATAAGTAAAGGGAAGTTCTTGATGTTTAAAGCCTATTAAGGAAGTAAACCAATAGGCATTATAGGATGCAGTTGTTAAGAGAAACCTCCCACTCTTTTCATTGTTAACTTGCAACTTAGAAATCTTACTAAAAATTATTAAGGTAGTCACAAGAAAGTATATTGCGTTATGATCAACCTTTAAAAAAGGAGCAGAAATTCAACGAGTTTCAGGCTAAGGATTTTTTTTCTGGCATCTGGAATGATGTTTAAAGAGCTTTCTTCTTTCTTCCACCCTTGCAAGCAACCTATTGAAAACCTCTATTGCAATAGAGAACAAGTATGGTGAGATTGGATTACCCTATTTAAGGCCTTTCAATCACCATTAATTAGAATATTGTATGACACTCTAGTAATACACTATTTTATCCATTTAATGAAAATACTAGGGAATCCATAGGATTTGAGACAATTAATATTGAAAATGTAGTCCACTAAATCATATGCTTTATAGAAGTCCATGTTTAGATTACAGTTCCCTCTTCCTTTCTTGCTTGTATAATTTATAAAAAGCTCTTGCATAAGTAAAATGTTGCCCTTAAATTGTCTTCCTAGAATATAAGCTCCTTATTGTTGTCCAATATGTGTAAGCAATACATTTCTTAACCTCTTAACTAAGATTTTTAAAACTAGGTTATAAAGAGGGTTGCAACAGGATATGGGGCAAAAATCTTTGATTGACTTCTGTTGATTTCCTGTAAGAATTAAACTAATGAATGCTTTGTTTATCTCCCTTAAAAGTTCCCCTTTCCTTAAAAAAACTCTTCTATTGCTTTTATCATTAGACTTCCACTAAGAGCCCAAGTTTTTTCATAAAAGAAAATATCCATACATTAGGTCTAGGAGCTTTAAAGGTATTTTCTATCTTTAATTTAGAGACAAGTTTTAAGAGTAGTTCTACCTCAGTTGAAGAAAGGCGATCATGTACTATCTCCCTAATGAGATGATCAAGGATCTGGCATTAGAAAGGTCTTCCAGGATGATGTTAAAATAGATATCTACTTCTTTTATTAGATCTTCATAAGTTGTTAGAAGTTTTTCATCTTTTTAGAGAGAGATTATCTTGTTTATAGATTTCCTTTATACTAATCTCTTGTGAAAATAAGAAGTATTTCTGTCTCTCTCTGTGATCAATAGCTCCCTTAATCTTTGCTTTATAATGGAGTTTTCAAATTCTATTGCTTGGGAATGTTTGGGAATGACATGTTTTTCAAGATCTCGAAGATTGGAGTTAGTAGGATTAAGATAAAGGTCAGCTTATACCTTGTTTAGGAGTTGTTTTGTCGAACTTAGAGAGTGATGAGTGTTGCCATTTCTCTCTTTATTGAGAATCTTGAGCTCTTCTTTAACTTTTTGAATCTTTTTTGTTCATTTAAATTGATTGGATCCTTCTACTCTTTCACTGATACCCTGATTTACAAATTATTCAAATCCAATTATCTTACTTTGAAAGTTTTTGGATCTAAATTAAGACTTTTTAGATTGGTCATACTACTATTTACCTTCTTCTTAAGTAACTAACATACTTTTTATTTGTTACTCCAGGTATAAATATTGCGACCAAAAGGAAGGTCTTACATTTAAATATATCTTATGCATTGATTTAAATCACTATAATAACTCCTCAAACAACTATTTCCTTTTAGAATGGTTGGGGATAATTCCTTTATCTTATTCCACACATTTGTTCTTTGGAATCTATTATTGTGACCATAGATAGTTGCGATATAAACAACTCTCTATTCTAACTTCTGATTAACTTTCATATGAATCATCTACTCATGAATTGAGGCACTTTGGAACTCCATTTTCTCCTCTTACTGCTAGACAAAAAAACTGAGAATATTGTAGTTCTCTTTTAATTCTTATCTCCAAAATGCCATAAACATTAGGCTTATTTTTGTGAATGAAGTAATTTACTAGCTAACTGTTTTGTAAGGGAATTCGTACCCTTTATATTAAAAGCAATTATAGTTATGGGTTTATTACAGAAGAAGATTTTTTCTTCTTCCTATTGGATTTTCTTCTCATTGGAGTACAAAATTCAACCTACTTATATATTGTTGATTAACTCCCTTCATCTTGGGACTAAATCTCTATCCCTTTACTATAATGTTCATTAGGGAAATCATTAGTTGGTACATCTTCCTTTTCCTCATAGTTGTGCACACAATTACCAATCAATTATTAACTGATTAGAGAAAATTTATTTCCACTTGATTCTATAGAATTCTATTATTTTTAACCATCATCAAGTAAATTTTGCTCCCCTCCATTTATGTGGTTTTCATATTTTGTATTGCAAGTTAGCTCAAGATATCCACCAGTTTTGAAAATTATACCTGTTGATTTCTATACCTTTTTTATGAGGTTCTAGTTTCTAAGCATAAGTAACTTTCATTACATCCTCCTTATATTTCTTGTTATCATTAAGCCTTATAACAGAATTTCATTTGGTGAATCCTTTATAGCTTCAACTAAGACAAAAATCCTTATGTAATTTATTCTTTTAATTTTTGTTATTGCCTAATCTAAGCATATAGGCTTACCTTTATAACTTACAATGTAGTTTAGGCCATTGGTATACCAATATTCAAGTGAATCACCATACACACACATCCAATTTAGTATATCAGTGAATCTAATATGTTTAATTACATCTTCAAGTCTCTATATTTGAAGCAAGATAAGCTTATTCAAAACATGCTATGGACCAACTTCTATAACCTTTATAGTGATGGCACTCCTTAGGAACCAGAAAAAGTAAATATCTTCTTCATATACCAATACTTCAGTAATTCCAAAAATGCTTCCAATTTGTAAGGACCCATGATTTCATATAGTGTATGAAACTCTTTGAGCCATGAAATAACCAATTTGTATTGAATTCCATCATGCAGCTTCTTACTTCAGGATATCAACTGGAGGAGACACTATCTGCTACCCATCAGCTCTACTTGGGGGGAGAGGGTGTAGTGCAATTTTGTATCCATGTTTGAGTCTCCCACTACTTAGAACCATGTGTGTTTTACTGAGGTAGAAGCTGACTATTCTGGGAGCTATGTGGGAACATCAAGATGAGCTTGATTTCCAGACTATTATAGTTGTGTTGCATGGCAAGAGCTTGAAGGTTGGATTTTGAGGGCAAGAAAGGAAGGACTAAGGGGAAGGAAATTTTGCATGCTTCCTAATAGATTAACTTAAAAACAAAAGCTGGGAAAATTAAATTTAAAGAGATGTTAGGAACATAACTAGGTTGGTTTGAGATTATGTAGAAATAGAGGCAGTAGGTAAGGAGTTGAAGAAGATGAAGTTAGAAAAGAAAAATACGTAGGTGATTACGACATAGCAAGATCTAGTAGGCATGGGTGTAAGTGGGCATGGTAATGATTATTCTTGTCTTTTAAATTTTTATTTATTATATAATAATAAATAAAATAAATAATTTTTCATATATTATTTGTGATTATTATTTTAATAAATAATGATATTTTATTTGATCGAATTTTATTTTCAACCAATAAAATAATAAATTCTCAAACTTTATTGATTTATTATATTTATATTTTTACTTAAAATATCTATTTATGTGTTATTACTTGTAATTTAAATTATAAAATCAATATAATTATTATTCTTTATCATATTAAGAAATACAATTAATTTA
>JANIPM010000004.1:49476621-49496606 GCA_027478405.1 Erythroxylum cassinoides
TCCAACACCCCATCTCTATTTTTCTACACTTTTTGTAGCCTTTGTGCCTATAACAGGTTATTTTTGGTGTTTCACTATAAAATATTGCCATTGATAAAGACTAGTTGAATATTTGTAAACAAATTATAACAATATAATTAAAAGTAATTTCTATATAGTGAATTTCAAGGATAATGTGCAACTTAAGCTTAGGGGAGGGAGTAATTTACTTATTAATTTTTTTATATGATCAACCAGTATATACTTAAGTCAAACTATAATCCCCTGTAATATCATAATTATGTACAAGTTCTTTTACATTCAAATATTTGACTTCAAAATGCTTAGCCTATGATAGTTTTATTGTTGTTACCAAATAATAAATTTAAAAGATTATCACAATACAACTTGATAAGTCTAATAATTGAATTAAACTAAAAAAAAGTTCTGAAATCACATTTTGAAACCAAAATACTTGTGAAGTAACACTATACAAAGTACAAAAAAAATCAATATGAATTATAAAAGAGGGAAATGTATCTATTTGACACTTTACAAGACCATCCACTAATATAAAAATGTAAAATACAATGTGGATTTCATGTCATCTAGACATAAAAATTTGATTATGTATAACCAATTTAATCAAGTTTTTCAACATTTGTGTATATTAATATATATAATATATAGTTCTCTTTATGGTATGTTAAAACATTTTTTAACTGCATTATTGTGGCGTATACCTAAGTCATATAAATGTCTACTCAATAATTCAATTATGAAAATATATAATCTACTACAAATTTAAGAATACATTATGCTACTAACTATACTAAAACATGACACATATCTCATAACCCTCTCTTATCTTAATTCTTAAGACACTATACCAAAAATAAGTTCTCTTCATAAGAAGGTGATGTTTAATAAGATATAGACTTATTCATATTAGCCTTTTGCAAGATAAGTTAAGTGTATTTTTTTAAGATAGAGCTAACAAGTTTTGAGATTTGTTCTAATGAATCAAGATACTAATGACAAAAGATGCTTCCTTGATAGGGTGCATATAAAATTTTTTAAAATAATAATTTTATTTTTGTTATATTTGATGCTCTTCTCTTGCCATGTTTATTCATGCCAAAATGCTTACACAAATAATTAAACTTAAGTAACATGTTTAAATCATTTGACATAAGACATCATCTACATACAAAAGAGAAAAATGACCCTATTTCCCTTGACTTTATAATGCAAAGTCATCCCCTAAACCTCTTCATAAAGGTTTGCACTAAAGAAAACAATAATTACATTTATTGATGTAATATGGACATAACAATGTACTATTGATATAATTACCATGAATGCATCTTCAGAAGATGATAGATAAATGATAGAATGAAGTTTGCCCATTCTCTCTAAATGAACCATTGGACAGTTAGCTTGGATTTAAACTACTTGTTCATTAATTTAGAGCACTTTTTAGTCTTATAGACCCATTTGTGACCATTAACTTTATAATTTTAAAGGTAACTCTGCAAGTTTTTATAAGATATTATGCTTCACATGTTGCACTCATCCTTTATTACATCTGATAACATATTTGAATAAGGACTAAAGTAGCATATGAAATGTAATTGATTTAAAAGCAAGTAATTGTCATAGTATTCTCACCTTACACACACAATATCATTAGATGATGTAGTAGGCCTCCTTACCCTAATAGATATTCTTAATTAAAAATGTTGAACTTTGTAGTTGTATAATTTCATGTTCTTGTAGTGGATACAAAATAGGTATATGATCATGATCCATAACTGAATGAGCATAGGATATGAAACTACAACAAAATATATTATATATCCTTTAAATATTGACAATGGCATATTCATCAAATGTATCATTTTCTAAAACTTATTATATATGATTCTACAATTTTAAATGGTTATCTCTTTATGGTAAAATGTGTAGTCTTTAGAATGATTTAGTTAATATATAAAATAGTACTAATTTATTTAAACTGCAATTTATTCTCATAGGGGTAATATAGATGTACCTCATATTGGATTAAATTTCCCTCTAATATGGAGCATGGCCCAACGCTAATGCCTAGTCCATTTTGTAAGCAATGACAATTTTAAAAATTAATTAAAGATTGGATGTGAGAAAATTGCTTGACAAAATTGAGAGAAAGGAAGGAGAGGAGCTAAAATTCTTGATTTCCATTTTCCATGAATTGTTAAAGAAGTGATAGTAATATAATAGTTTCTTCTGTAATTGAGTTGGAATTTTACCAATAAGTTTTTAAGACCTTAATCTTGGTTTTGGAAAGTGGAGATCACATTTAGATCTCACTTAAGTAGTATTTTGCTTAAAAAGTTTAGGGAATTGTATGTAAGGATAACTTTGAGCTATTTTGATTTAAGGTATGCTTGGATGTTTTTTTTGTTTGTTTGGTCGAAATTTTTTCAATACTTTTAAGACATGATTTTCTTGAGTTTGGACAATAGTGATATGATTTTAAAACCCCTAAAGTCATGTTACTTGGTTTATGTTCTGAGCTACAAAGGTTAGTACAATCAAAATGGTAAGCTTAAATGGATCAAATTATATCCTATGAAAAGATAAAATGGAAGATTTCTTGTATATAAAGGATTAACTTTAATTCATATTTATTAACAAGAAGCATGATGACAAAATTAATGAATAATGAAGCTTACTTTATATGCAGATCTGTGGTTACATTAAAAACTAGGTAGATGACATTATGTTGAACCATTTAGTAGAGAGAAACATGCTCATACTTATAAAATAAGCTTTGGCATGTTGTATGCTTAATAGACTAGGAATAAGATGTTTTTGATGAAGTGATTAATTATATTAAGATATCAAGATGGAACTTATATGATAAATCACTTGAAGCATTCTAATATTTAATGAATCAATTATCAAGAATAGGGATCAAGTAGTTTAGGGGTTATGGCTTTATAATACATTATTGGAATCACAGGAAGCATTTAGAACATCACTATCTTAATTCATGATAGTGAGTTAATGGTGGAAATAGTGTATGATAGTATTCTAAATATAAGATATGAGGACAAATTTTCAATTTTCTTCCTTATAGTCAGATGTGTTGGTTACTAAGACATATTAAGAAGTATAAGTAAAGATTCAAAGAACAAATCTAATAATTGTACCAAGTTTAATGACAAGTTTTATAATGCTAAATACCATTACTATTATAATAAAAAATCATTTCAAGAGGTTTTTTAAGTTAAAGAAGACAAAAAGTGTCAAGTAAAAAAAAAGAGAATGATAATGGTGGTTACGATAAGATTAAGACGACTACAAGTGAATTTTTTCTCTTGATTGATGATTTTAATATGATTAATATATAAGTCATAAGACTAATTGGGTTACTAATAGTGGTTCTACTAATCATACCATACTTTTCAATAATTTATTTAGATCTTACACATTTAGTGATTTTGTTATTGCAATAATAAGTAATAATGGCTTAGCTAAGGTCGTTGGTGTTAGTGATGTTTTCTTGGGAACCAATAGTAGTATAAAGTGGATGCTTAGGAATGTGATATATGTTATAAACATCCCATCATAATTGATTTTTACTAGCAATCTTAATGATGAAGGTTACTATAGTGGTTTTGATCATGGTCAATGAAAGTTAACTAAAATTGTATAATTATTGCTAAAGGAAAGAATAATGTTACTTTGTATACAATGTCAATAAGGTTTTATAGAGAAGTTATCAATGTAAGAAATAGTATGGACATAGTTGAGTTATGAAATAAGAGGCTTCATCATTTAAGTTAGAAAGGCATTCTAAAGTTGTATAAAAAGAATATTATGCATGGAGCAACAAGAACACATTTACAAAATCATAATTAATATTTAGGAGGGAAGTGTAACAAAGTTTCTTTTAGATCTAATTCACCTTATAGGAAGGAAAGGGTATTCGAATTGGTGGACTAAAATTTGTATTGTATTTTTAAGATAAGGACATTGGTGGTTTGTATTATGTTATAACCTTTATTAATGATCACCCAAAGAAGAAGTAGGTGTATAGTTTGAGGCATAAAGGTCAAGTATTATATATGTTTAAGTAGTTTTAGGATTTAATTGAGAGAAAAACTAGAAGGAAGTTGAAATGTGTTTAAACAGACAATATAGGTAAATATTTAAGGATATTTAATGAATATATCATACATTAATGTATTCTTTATTAGAAGACACTATCGCATACTCTAAAAGTAAATGGTTTAACTAAAAGGATAAATAAGACTATAGTTGAGAGAATGAGATGCTTACTTCATAAACAAGGATAACAAAATCCTTTTTAGGTAATGCTTTATTTATTATTATTTATGTTTTGAATAACTTATCTTATGTTCCTTTGTCATTTGATGTGCAAACAAGGTATGGACAAAGAAAAAGGTATATTATGATCACTTATGAGTCTTTGAATCTAAAGAATTCATGTATAGTCCTAATGATAATATATTTAAGCTAGATATGAAGACAAAATGATATTTTTTTTGTTTCTTGTGGACGAGATGATTTTGGATACATATTTTTAAATCTAATAATAAAAAAGATTCTCAAGTGTTAATATGTAATCTTTATGGAAGCCTAAAATGTAGATAAGGAAATGTTTGATAATGGTGATAGTTCCATGAATGTGGGTTTAGTTCCTTTAGCATCATTGTTGTCAAATATAATTGATTATGGAGTTAGTGATGATATATAAAATGCAACTAAGCTTATTAATGTTTATAATATAGATGATTTTCTTGACCAACAAATGTATTAAGATGTTATTCTTGTAGTTTTAAGCAAATTATCTATCGAAAACTATGAAGCTTTTACTGGATATTTTGAAACATTTTAGTGTTTTGTTCACTGACAAGGGAAAAACCTAAAAGCTTTGAATAAGCTATAGAAAGCGAGCACAAAAAGAGTGGATTGAAGGCATACAAGATGAGATAAAGTCCTTATATGATAATCACACTTATAAATTAGTAAAGTTTCCAAAATGAAAGACAGATTTAGAAAAATGGATACAAAGTGAAGGGAGAATAGTACTCTCCACATTTCAAATACAAAACTAGATTGGTTGTCAAATAATTCATCCAAAAGGCATATGTTGATTTTTGTAGAGATATTTCACCAAATATGAAGAGGGCATCTATTTAATGCAGACTTGATTTTGTAGTGAGTCTTAATTTAGAGATTGAGCATGATGATGTGAAAATAGCCTTTCTTTTTGGTAAAATGGAGGAAAATACTTATATATAGCAACCAAAAGGTTTTTAAAGTCAAAAGAAAAGAGGGTTATATGTGTATATTAAGGAAAAAACTTCATCCCTTGAAACATACACCTACATAATTATATAAGAAGTTTGAATGTCATGAAAAGTACTCTATATTGATGATATGTTTATTGTTAGTAGGAATGCTTCTAAAATTGATGGGCTAAAAAAGTAGTTAACCATGTATTTTCCTATAAATGACTTAGGACCAATGAGTCAAGTACAATTATGGAGATTACTCTAGATGAAAGTCTAAGGAAGTTTTGATTATCTCAAAATAAGTATGTTGAGAATATTCTTCAATAGTTATAAATAAGTAAGGATAAAATCGTTATTTTTCTTTTATTAGTTACTTTAAGTTGAGCAATAAGCTAAATTCTATTGATGAAGAGAAGAAAGAGTTTGACATGCTCTCACAATTGGTAGCTTGATGTATATAATAGTCTGTAATAGGCTTGACATAGCCTTTGCATTTAGTACAATAAGTCAATTCTTGTCTAATCTAGGAAAGGAGCATCATAATATAGTGGGGTTAAGTTTGGGAAACATTTAATATGAGCCTTTGTTTTGATGATAGTAAACTTAGAGTTAGCTAATAAATATTTGATTGTTTTTGCACAGACAACTCTAATATAGACATCTCGATTATAAAAGTGTGTTGTTCTTTCAATCATATAAGCTAAATTTGTTGTAGTTACTGAAACATGTAAATAGTTGTTATGGAAGAAAAATTTTATCTAAGAGATTGATTTCAAGAAAGATAAGTATATATTACTTTATGACAGTCTGAGTGCTACTTACTTTGATAAAAACTCTAGTTTTTATATGCATTCAAGCATATTATATAAGATATCACTAAATAGTTTTTATATGCATTCAAGCATATTATATAAGATATCACTAAATTAAGGATATTTTAAATGAATTGCCCATACTTAAAATAATCTAAACTAATGAAAATAAATCTAATATGTTTAAAAAGTATTTATTAAGTAACAAATTTGTCATTTGAATGTTAGAATATCGATATATTAAAAAATAAATTAATATATGAGATTATTTAAACTATTATTATTTAAATTTTTAATTCATGTTTTCTAACAAGAAATATAATGATCAAATTTTCATATTTTTTTATGTAAACAGGATTCTAGTTTGTAAAGTGTGAAAAATAATAAATTACTTAATCATATTATAAAAAGTTGTACTCAATCTCTCTTATTATGTGTAACCCAAAAACTTGTGAAGGTGAGAATGATTTTTTTGCTTTTATTTTATCAAATACATTTTCCGATGAACAAAAGAGAAAACTTTCTCCACCTGGATTACTGTGATGTTAAAGGACCCATCTAAATGGATTCTTTCTTTATTATTCCATTGCAATTTTTGAATTCCACTTGTAAATCTTTATAGAAAATGTTAGTTTATATGCATCTATTGACATGTAAGTAACAAAAAAGACGATAGAAAATAAATAAGAAGAGGACTACTCTATTTGATGGGCAGATGTTTCAAAGAGTTGGAAAATGAGTATCCATTGAGACTTCCAATTCCAACTCAACAATCTCAAACTAATGTAGAGTTTTGTTTTTTCCTGAACCCGACAACAAAACGGAACAACGATAGGTTTCCTATCTGTTTTTAATTTGTGTTTGTGACCTGGAAATGATTGGATTAGAAACCATATTGAGGGATCTCTTTAAGTTTTCACTTCTCCAACAAAAATAGTTATAGAATTGAATCAACAATAACAAATTCAAGTTCATTCGACTTAAATATGTCTTTTGTTGTCCCTTTCTCATTTAGATAATCGTATTCGTAGGTTCGTAATAATAAGTCACAAGAATGAATAGTTCGTAGAATTTTTCTGTAAAAAAAAGGGATAGTTTATAGATAACAGAAAGTTACCAACATTTCTGGCTTCCGGTACTAGATGAAACTACCAAGCAAGTACCTACCTAACCTAGTTAAATAAAGTTGCTTGCTTTAGTTGAAACATAAAAAGACAAGACAGAACATCTCCCCAAAATCCAAATTCCATATTCTAGACAAAAGGGTTAAAATAAAAAATTGAATATAATTTAACCCTTAATAATTCACTGATTTTAAATTAAACTTTAACAATTTACAAATGTTCATATTTAACCTTGGATGGAAATTTTAACACTTGACCCACAAAAACTGAGCATCTTATCCATTTGCATTGCAAGCTGAATGGGACCTCCACTAAATTTGATCTCTTATTAATTTATGCTTTTAATTTACAATTCCAAAGAGCCTCTCTATGGAATAATTTGTAGAGCTTGGAAACTACAACTATTAACCCTTGGCTTTTAATAAAAGATTACAATTGCATACTCACTAATAATGAAGTAGAAGGATGATGAGGTTTCACACTACAACAAGACGTGAGTCAGCATATTTGTTTTACAAAGCTAAAGTCACTGATCTAAGATACACAAGGAAGCTATTTACTTGGTCAAACAAACAACAAGGCCAATTGTTGATTTTGAAAAAAACTTGATAGAGCTTTAGTCAATCATAAATGCCAAATCAATACCCTCACTCTTATGCTGAGTTTGGAGAAAAACACTTTCTCAAATCATTCATCTATTAGTATCCACAATATCCAAATGGTAAGAAAGCCTAGGGCTCCTTTCACATTCTTTAATGGCCTTTCAATACAGGATGGGTTTACAGAGTTAGTGGAATCTTGCTGGAACTTAAATGTGGATGGTTTTAAGAAGAGTTAAACAAGCACTCAAAACCTTCTTGATAGCTAATCTTCAGCAAACTAAGATTCCTCAACAGTTGCTTAAAGAGGCTCAATAGGCTTGTTATCTATCTCCACATAATAATCTTTTGAAACAAAATGAATGTGTTAGACTAAAGGATCACCATGATGCTTTGAATTTACATAATTCAATCTTAAAATAGAAAGCTCGTATTAATTGGCTCAGAGATGGTGACTCTAACACCAAGTTCTTCCATACTTCTCTTCTTACTAAGAGGAATAGAAATACGATCGTGGAATTAAAAGACTCTTTGGTTACCTCATTCACTGATCAGGAATCTTTATCCAAGCTAACAAGGGAATTATTTTTACAACTTATAGGCACTGAAGAAAGTTCTTATGATACTCATAATATTAGAGAACTTTTTGGTAGTTCCCTTTTGAAGGAATACATGAAATCATTCTCTACTCCATTTATGAGCCTGGAAGTTAAGGAGACATTATTTAATTTACATCCCTCTAAATCTCTAAGACCTGATGAGTTCACTGTAGGATTTTTTCAAAAAACACGGGAGATTACTTTCAATCTAATTACAAAAGCATTCTTAGACTTGATGAGGTCACTGTAGGATTTTTTTCAAAAAACATGGGAGATTACATTCACTTTGTTTACAAAAGCATTCTTAGAATGCTTATCCTCTTGTAAAATGTTGAAGGAGATAAATAGCGCTTATATTTGTTTGGTTCCCAAAAAGCTGTCTTCAGATACATTGGCATACTAGAGACCCATCTCTTATTATAAAACAATTTGTAAGATAATTGCAAAACTCCTTGCTAATAGATTAAAGAATGCACTAACATCAGTGATCAATCCAACCCACAGTGCATCTATACAAGGCAGATCTATGAGGGATAATATACTACTAATGCAACAGATCTTAAAAGATTATAATTCTGGGAGAAAAATTAAAAGTTGTTGTTGGAACATATATTTATTTAAGGCATTTGACACTACTAATTGGCAGTTCATACAAATTTTCCTGGAAGCTCTTGAATTCCCAACTAAGTTCATTTTATGGATTTTGATGTGTTTAGAAACTGCTTTAATCAATATTCTAATGAATGAGATTCCTACTAAGCCATTAAATTGTGCTAAAGGTATTAGATAAAGGGATCCTCTCTCCTCTTATCTATTTACTCTAGTTATGGAAGGACTCTCTTAACTCATCAACAAGGTTATTAAGAATTACTAAACTTTGGCTTCAAGTGTTTCCTCTCAAATATTTAGGAGTTCCCATTTCATATGCAAAGCCAAAGTATTCTGATTGCATGCCACTTATAGAAGGGATAAAAGCTCGAATAAATGCTTGGCAGAATTAATTTTTGTCAATTGTTGCTAGGTTTAATCTGATAATTTGTAATCTTGGAAACCTATATGTTTATTGGATATCCCATATCATTCTACCCAGGAAAGTAACCAAAGAGATAGATGGTAATGTGAAAGCTTTCTTATAGACTGGGAATTCTAAGAACACCAATAAAGTTAAAGTCAAATGGAATGAGGTGACTATTCCTAAATAGAAAGGGGGATTAGGGATAATCCCTATCTCTCTTATTCAAAAAGTGCTTTTATGTAAAAGGATTTCGAGACTTTTTGAAGATAAAAAAGCAATTAGGGTAAAATGGATACATGAAACATATCTTAAAATTAAAAGCTTTTGGCAACTGTCTCCCTCTAGGGAATGCTCTTGGTTTTTCCTATAAACATTGAAATTGAGATAGGTGGTGTTTTCTTTAATTAAGAATGTTTTAGGTAATGGTGAGAACATTTGGGTGTGGTTCGATAATTGGATAGAATTTAGTCCTCTGATACAAAGATCTGAATTATCTTTGACTTAGGAACAGGCTTCCACTCAACTCCAAAGCATCTTCTTTGATGAATCAAATGCAATGGGTAGGAAACTTCCAAGGGTTCAATTTATTAGTAGGTTTTTTTTACCCTATATTAAGGCAAGATTTAGTTACTTGGTTGTTAAATGCCTCACCCACCTTTACTAACAAGTCTTGCTATAAGGCTTTGCAGGAAGGAGTTGAAAATGTTCCTTGGTCCAATCTTATATATAACATTCTCTTAATAAAAAAGCTTCCATTTTCGCATAGCTGGTTATAAAGAACATAATCCGTACTAAAAACAGATAGTTTAAAAATTATAACCCTATCTGTGTGCTTTGTAAAAAGACTGAAGAAGATCAAGATCACTTATTATTTCAATGAAGATACTCCAAAGTGGTTTGGAGCAAAATTATACATCTCCTATCAAATACTTATATCAATTATAATTGGCCATCAACTCTAAATTGGATCATAAGTATAGCTACTCAGAAGTTGCAAGACGCCCCAATGTACAAAATAACCTTCACAACTACTATTTACTCTTATATGGAAGGAACGTAATAAGAGGATATATAAGTAAGAGGAAGTTTATAAGTACAACTTAGTTGATGACATCATCAATTGGATCAGAGCCATTTTGATAGCTAAATTTGATCAGCATGCACTATCTATAGGAATGAAAACCATATGAAATTTGTAACCGTTACTATTAAATTTCAATTGCTTATGTAAGTTGTTTTTGTAGTTTGGCTTTGTAATTCATTTCATTATGAACTGATTGTAATGTCAAGATAGCATTGTTATATTTAATTCAACCATATTCAAATTTAAAAAAAAAACTTGATGTTGTTAATTATTTGCCAAGTTATTGCTAACATGGCAAAAATAAATAATATTTTATCTTTAAAATGAATCTACAATGTCACATATATGCCATATGGCATTGTGGGATCCAATCATAAATTTTAAAAACTTACCTAATAAAATTTCTAACACTAATTTCATAATCTCCAAAGGTTATCTTTCACAATTCACTTTTTTCTCCAGTTGCAACTATCTTTTCTACAAAGTTCAAACTAGCTTTTTGTGCTTTTTCTTTTCCTGGTGATTCAATTAATCAAAGATCTCTTTGAACAAGTCATAATCATCCTTGTAGGAATTAGGAACTAATTTCAACTATCTACATTCAATTGCAATCCACTCAACATCCACATCAGTAATCAACTTACACCTTGCCTACTATATAACCTCTCCATATTCTTCAACTCCACCACCATGGTTGTCATTGCATCCCTAAACTCCGTGGCATTTGATAGGTTAATACATACCAAATTCTTGCAGTTCAAAGCCAGACTCATTAACCCATTGAATGAAAAGAATCTAGACCTTGAAAATCAATGGACCTCAACATGTCCTAGCAAGAGTTAGATATAACGATCAATGAACCATCATCTACACAGGGACAGAGAGATAGATCGATGTGGGACACATGTGAGTTTCTGCTGAGGAGTCTTTAAAGGTGTTTTTTGTATAGGCTTGAGAGTTTTTTGGTGCTTAGATTCTATATAGTCTCTTCATGTCTATGCAAGATAGATTTATAAAATAAAAAAAACAAGCTTTTTAGGTTATTCTTTAGAGGATTGAAGATGAGAAGTTATAAGGTGGAAGAGATGATGAATTGGTTGAGATTTAATCAAATGGGAGAGAGTAACTTGGGAGTATGTGGATTACTGATTGGACAAAGAGTTTTTCTTAATTATGGTTAATCTTACTTATTTAATTGATTACTTATTAAATATTTAATTATATTATTATTAAACTAATATTAATTAGCAAAAATTAATCTAATTAGTTATCTATAAATTAATTAGAAAGTGGGTCATATTGTTATGTAGCATGTGGGGCCTACGTTTATGTTAAAACAATTTTAAAAATATCACATCATAACGTGAAATTTAACTGATAGAGAATTAATTACATTAGATTTTTCATCTTCCTAAGTATGTTTGAAATATTTTGAAAACGTTAGAATTTTAATTTATAAGCAGAACTAAACCTTAGAGTAATTTTGGCAAATGAACTCTTATTTTATTGCCCTCAAATGGACTAGGTCAGGGCTCTGTATAAACCCCCTTCCCAATCCATGGAACTTTCCAACAGAAAAAACGGTCACATTTCTTGTCTTCTCCAAAAAAGAAATTTCCCTTTTGTTTTAATATCAAGAGGAAAAACCGACAAAACAAAAACAAAAATAGACGAGTTGTGAGGAGTCTGTATAATGTATATATATGCATCCAACATATATTCCGAAGAACCCATGAATTCATTGATTTTACAACCTATCATCGTCGCTGCTTTCTTCTTGTGATCTGGTAAAAGAACCAATCTTGAACAGGCACAGAATCTTTGTTCGCGTTCCTCTATTCTTCTATCTATTGGGTCTTCTTTTCATTTCCTTCTCACGTATTCGTTGATGTTGGGACGAGGAACTTGTCGATTTCGTTGATCGTATCAAATGACTATTTCCTTGAAGTTTCTCATTTATCGACTATGTTTGCGAAAAATACCGTCAAGTGGCTACTGGGTTTGAGGTTGCTTCATGGGTTGATATAAGAAGGTTTATATTCATTTTTGACAAAGTACGCAAATATGCATTTAAGGGTTACCATTTCCCTGAAATTTTCTTTTCGAGTTTGATTCATCTTTGTGGCATAGGATTCTTGGTGTGTGCACAATCAGAGAGTAGTGAAGTCCATTGATAGCTGAAAATAGATTCTGGTTTTGGCATTGACATTACTGTATTGTGAGGGCCTCGTTTTCATGTCTTCATCTCAGAATCTCGTGCCTTACAGAGGGAACATCAATGGGGTCCTTGTGTCAAATCTATCATAGAGAAAAGAAGAGTGGATAGTTCACAATGGGTAACAATTGTATTGGGTCCAGAAAGTTGAAGGACTTTAATCTTATTCAATCAATTTGCTGGTCTAAACCATCAAAAGCCACACTGACCCATAACAAGATAGAGAACCCTCAAGAACTACCCTCAAACAACGAGCAAGTGTCTTCCCATACTCCAATCCATCCTCCTGAGCCAATGAAGATTGTTAAGGAAGAGATTGAATCCTCACAAGTCTCGAAACAAAAGGAGGAGAACAAACCTGCACAGCCACAGGCACCTTCAATCAAAGACAAATCAGAGCCATTACCACTAAAAGTAATGCTACCGGAAACCAAGGAGGAGAATGTAGAACCTGAAATTATGAAACCTAAGGAAGAGAATAAACGGGAACAACCAGCAAAAGTCAACGAAGATAGTAAACCAGCAGAGTCTCCAAAGCCAAAGAAACCTCTTGCCTACAATGTTAAGCGGATGTCAAGTGCAGGACTTCAGGCAGGTTCAGTGTTGAAAAAGAAAACGGGTAATTTGAAAGAGTTTTACAACTTGGGGAGGAAGCTTGGACATGGGCAATTCGGCACAACTTTTCTCTGCACAGAGAAAGGAACGGGAAAACATTATGCTTGCAAGTCAATAGCGAAAAGGAAACTTTTGACAAGTGAAGATGTAGAGGATGTTAGGAGGGAAATTGAAATAATGCATCACTTGTCAGGACACCCTAGTGTTATATCCATCAAGGGGGCTTATGAGGATGCTATGGCTGTTCATGTTGTGATGGAATTGTGTGCCGGGGGTGAGCTTTTTGACAGAATTATTAAGCGAGGTCATTATACAGAGAGAAAAGCAGCCGCACTCACTAGGACTATAGTTACAGTAATAGAAGCCTGCCATTCTTTGGGAGTCATGCATCGTGATCTTAAGCCTGAGAACTTTCTTTTCGTCAATGAACAGGAGGATTCCCCTCTCAAGGCAATAGATTTTGGACTATCTGTGTTCTTCAAGCCTGGTATGTTTGCTTAAGCCCTCGAAACTCTAGCCTTATCTTTTGCAATACATTCCATAGCAGCAATTTTGTCTAACATAATCCAAGGAAGCTGTAACTGCATAGTACGTATATGAGGATCTTCTCTCCCAAATTGGAGAGCTCTTTCCAGTGTGTTAAATGAGGTAGGCTTCTTAAAGCTGATTATTGATGTCCTAAATTGCAGGAGAGATTTTCTCTGATGTAGTTGGAAGCCCATACTATGTTGCACCTGAAATTCTTCGCAAGTACTATGGGCCAGAAGCTGATGTTTGGAGTGCTGGAGTGATGGTTTACATTCTCTTGAGTGGGGTTCCTCCATTCTGGGCGGGTAATTGCGCACAACTACCTTTTGATTAAATTTGTTCATTAATCACTCAAAACGTATGAACTTATTTTCTTTTTGATAACATCAGAAAACTAATTCATAAAGTTTAAATGTTAATAATTTCGTCTCTTTTAGCAATCTTTTAATGTCTACTACTTCGTGTAACACAGAAACTGAACAGGAGATATTCAAAGAGGTTTTGCATGGTCAGCTGGATTTTACATCTGATCCTTGGCCTAGTATCTCAGAAAGTGCTAAAGATCTAGTTAGGAGAATGCTTGTCAGGGATCCGAAGAGTCGGATTAGAGCTCATGAAGTTTTGTGTAAGTCGCAAATTCCCCTTCTGCTTTATGCTGTCCTTTTCCAGTTCCTCTCAAGCTTCTTTGAATATAATAGAACGGACCCCTAGGCATAGCAGACAGCGTTAGGTATCTGAATCAATGTTTGTCTTTTGACGGAGATTATGGCGCTTTTATGTATTTAACCCTAAACCCTAAACCTACCAAAATATATTGCAGAGACAGAGACCAGACAGAGAAAAAGTGAACTCCAAGTGATGTTATCAAGTTTTCTATCCCAGTTAATTCAAGCTTTTATCTGGTTTCTTACTGCTTTTAGTTACTATAAACTAGACAAATATAGAAAGAAGTCATCCGTCTGTTATACTACAGATCCCAAGCACTTTCGAGCATCAATTTTGAATGAGCTGGCAGGAATAGGATATCCATGCGAAACTTTAGACGTTTCTAATAGTTACTTCAAGAATTAGATTATGTAGCATCTTCTACATTCTTCATAGTTGGAATACATTACTTCCATTCTTCTCAAACCACCAAAATGAAAAGGGTTATTTATTGAAATAGAGAACGTTAGAAATTGGATTTCTTGAAGCTTAATCGTTCCAGAAGAATGCATAAATATTGGACAATGATGTTTCAACTGTCATTTAAAGTCCTGTAAGTGTGTGATATTTTGTCTTTTCCCACATTTCTTGATTTCCTGGTTCTTTGCAGGCCATCCTTGGGTGCAGGAAGATGGGATTGCTCCAGATAAGCCTCTAGATTCTGCAGTCTTAACGCGATTGACACATTTCTCAGCAATGAACAAACTGAAGAAAATGGCTCTTCGAGTAAGCTTCAGAAAGCTTAGCATAGTGATTTAATGGTTTATATTGCTCAAGATTCTGTGGTATAAAAAATGGTGAATATAATGTCTGCCATTAACATTTCATGTATTGTTTTTAGGTTATTGCTGAAAGCCTCTCAGAAGAGGAAATTGCTGGATTAAGAGAAATGTTTAAGGCGATTGACACAGACGGTAGTGGTCAAATTACCTTTGAAGAACTCAAAGTGGGACTAAAAAGATTTGGAGCCAATCTGCGTGAATCTGAAATCTATGATCTAATGCAGGCGGTAAGAATTTGTCCAAATAATCTCTAGCCAATACGTAGGTGCTTCAGGTTCAATTGGAGTTCTGTCAGTATATTTGGCTTCCAGCTACTAGATGGATACTGGAATTACGTTATTTCTTCAAGTTAGAATAATATGGCAGAATTGTAGGAGGCCTCGGAGAACTGTTCCTGATGTCAGATTATCAATTTCATTTGATAAGTCCCCGGTGCTAAACTTTCCTAAAGTTTGTACAACTTTTGTGCAACTGTGAGGTGGTCATGCTCCTTAAATTAACCTAGGATTGCCAACATATGCTAAGAATGTGAGCTCTACTTTCTGTCTGAGAGACCTCCCTATACATTCATCAACTCGAAATGTATTAAACAAGGGGGAAAGCGTCTGCTATTATTTTGAGCAACATATCTCTGCATTTTAATATCAATGTTTGTTCTGAAATTGTAGGCTGATATTGATAATAGCGGAACAATAGATTACGGGGAGTTCATAGCTGCCACATTGCATCTCAACAAGGCTCAAAAGGAAGATCATCTATTTGCAGCTTTCTCATATTTTGACAAGGATGGTAGTGGCTATATTACCGTAGATGAGCTCCAACAAGCCTGTGAAGAATTTGGCATGGAGGATGTGCACTTAGAAGAAATGATTCGAGAAGTTGATCAAGATAATGTAAGTTATATATTTGTGTTTTAGCTTACTGATTACGTCTTCATGTTAGTAGACATACGGAATAGCTTTGGTACAGTGTTAAAGAATATGAAAAGATTCCAACGTCAAGTTACCGTTTCTGTCTGAATTTTGAAGTAGGTGCAGTCTTATGAAAAGATTAAATTCTACCTCTTTGTGCCATGGAAATGCTTTACTGATATTACATTTTTACGTTCATACTTCACAGGATGGTCGGATAGATTACGATGAGTTTGTGGCAATGATGAAGAAAGGCAATGTTGAACTTGGTAAGAATGGGATGCAGGGTAGGAATTTTGGGATTGGGTTTGGGGAGGCACTCCAAGTTTGTTGAGAACTTTTGCATGTTAACTTAACAGATTTGGTGAAATTGCACTGAAAGGGATAAAGAAGCACAAGCTTCTTTTTTTCATTGTCCAGATGTTCAACTTCTTATCTGAACTTGTCCATGTTCCCCATCAAAGATTTTTGTGTTTAAACAAAATGTAGATGAATTGGATAATTTCAGCTAACATTTTCCACATTACTTCATTATCTTTCTTTAATCACACGACTGCATTATCTTCCTTTAAAACAGTCTACCGATGTTTTATCTCTATTTCTTCTTATCTATTTATTCCCTTTCACCATTAAATAAAGTTAGTCCAAGAATTCTTTTTTTTTTTTCATTTTTATTCGTTATACATAATGACAAAAACTTGAACCTCAAATTCCAACGAACTGAACTGAAAGCTTTCCACTTTTATTATGCTAAATTCTTCAGTTAGTCCCGGTAGGAAGGAGAGAACGTCTATTCCCTTTTTTATAAGCATAAATTTTCAACTTCGTCCTTCGTGGTTTTCATGGTTCCTTTTTTATTCCATCCATAGTAAAAGAATATGTTTATTTAAGTTTTTAATTTTTATTTCTAGTTTTGATTTTTTCAATTTTTAAAATTTATGAAAACAACACATTTTGGTTTTTGATTTTTCTATTTTATTTCTATAATATGATTTACTATTAACTAAATATGTATTATTCATTTATTTTTTATTTTTATAATAGATTAAAGTACTAGTCAAATACCGACCTTTTCAACTAATACCAACCAATACACTAAATGTTAATAGTGAGATCAAAATGAGAAATTACAAAAGTTTAAGGACTAAAAGAATTTCTTAACCCCAATTCCATCAACTCTCTCGTTTAATTATAGAAAGCAAGTGATCACAACTCTCTAATTATTACAATACTTAAAATTAAGGAAAATACGAAGTACTTAAAATATTTCAATTTCATCATATAATAAATAATAATTACATCAAAATATTAAATAAAAAGAATAATAAAGATCTATAACTCTCTAAACATTACAATAACAATTCGTGTCAAGGAAACAACTAATTAGAAAAGAAATTTGAAACAAAAATATTTACAGTTAAATTTATATTACATATATAGAATTTAATATCTATTTATCAAATATAAGTGAAATTAAAAGAAGAGAAAAATGAAAACTTGTAACTTCATTCAATCGAATATCTATTCAAATTATTTTAATCCTAATTCTCATTTAGTACAAAATCATCTTCATTGAGAGGAGTATCATCTTCACCATCATTCAAATTCATGCACCAAATCACATGTCAGTACTTTCCTATCTTTGATTATCTTCCAAGTCTCATTCTCATCTATCAAGCTCGATTCTTCATAAACGTAATCCTCCAAAAGATCGATATGATCAAGGTAAATTGGATCTATAGAAGTATTTGCTCTATGAAGAGTCCTAGTAATCAAATAAAATTAAATTATTAAGAAATTACAATAAATTATATTCAGCTTAATAATGATAATAAGATACCTTTCTTAAGGCTTTGAATTATATTGAACAAAGATCAAGTCGTTCAATATTTTGTGTTCATATTTATTCTTTTTCTTAGATATATTGATTCAAATATGCTCCAATTCTTTTCACACCCTGTTAAACTTACATATTGACTCAGAATTTGAATTGTGAAACTTAACAATTCTAAAACACCACTTCAGAATTGGTTTAACCAAGCAACTGTAAGATAAAAAAAGTAAAATTATAAACAAAATAAAGTGATGATTAATTTTCAATAAGTAGCAAAGGTGAAAAAATATATGCCTGAATTAAGTTTATCTCTTTAATGAATAACAATGGATGTTCTAAAATCACCAGAAGCATCCTCATAAATCTCCATTTATAAGTTTAGGGGATCTTACATCATCTTATAAGCAACAATTATTGTAATAGAAATAGCATTTCCTCATTAACTTTAGTGTTCTTTGTAAAACTTGATTTGAAATTGATATTAGGATTCAAAAATGCCCCAACTATAAACAACAAAGAGCAAAGATGCAGTTCTCATCTCACAATGATGACTACAAGATAAAGTGTGTACAAAGAAGACTTATTTTTTATAATGGCCTTGATTGCTTCCTTCACCCTCTCAATGGCATCATAAAATTAACTTATTGTTACCTTTTAATCACTATTAATCAGACAAAGTACCATTACCAAAGGCTTATAAACTTGGATGAAAAATTGACAATGTGATCAGAATTTATGATCTTCAAGCATAATTTTATAAAGCTTCAATGGAGCATTAGACATAGCATGCTGAGATACAACTCACTTATTACTTGTAAATATTTGCTTCAACTCCTTCTTCATCAGAGCAAAATGCTGAAGTGATAAGAAATTAGTTGTAGATCTTGTAATAACTAGACAATACAAATTTTTACCGTAGATGAAATCCTTTTTCATTAAATTCAAGACCATTATAAATGAACTTCGTCACTTTTTTTACCTTCTACGCAATCTCATCAATGATACAAAAATATCTAACATTTCTTATATTTTCTAACATAAGGTCAATGAAATGTTTAGTACAAGGAGTCTAAAAAAAAGAATTATATCTACTTTGCAAACTTCTTCCAATACTTTGTAAGCAAAATTATTGTTAGTAATAAATTGAACAATATTTTTTTGGCCTAACTTTATTCACAACTTTATCAAATATCTGAAATAAAGTATCAACATTCTTAACAAAGTCAGATGTATTAATAGACTTCAGAAATATTGTCCACTTTGCTTAATAAACTATAAAATTAATAATAGACTCTTGTCTTTTATTTATCCAATTATCACACATGATTCAACATTTATAAGTAGCTAATATAAATCTTCTTTCATCTAAATAACTATTTATTTAATAAACAAAGCTGCTTAAAAGTTTATCTTTATAGTCATTAATTGAAGAAGCTTTATATTTTAGACCATAAGAGGTAATAGCATCTACCATAGACTGGTAATAATAAGACTGGGTGACATTGAATGCTACATATGAATCATACCACCATCTCGCCTTTGCTATGTCCATATTATGAGCCACTTCATTAAAATGTAAGGCATTACATATTGAAGGTTAAGCTCCAGGAGATTTTTATGGCGCAGAAAAGTTAGACACCTGACTTCTTCTTTTCCTCCCATCATGTGCAACATTCCTTTCTTGTTAGGTAGGAGGAATATCACCTTCAACATCCGCACTATCATCCTGACCACCGCAAAAGAAAATTCCACTACATATTTCATAGTTCAGTTTTTGTCTTCAATTTTGTCATGTTGACACTACAAGAAAAATGTAAATTAGCGACGGAAACTTAGCAACGGAAACGTTTTCGTCGGCAATTAGCGACGAAAAT
>JANIPM010000004.1:49534698-49546561 GCA_027478405.1 Erythroxylum cassinoides
TTGTGATATGAATTGATGTGTTGCATGAATTGAGTGAACCATCGATGATGGTTACCTCATTGAGTTCACAAAACTCATCAAAATTGCAACGTTGTCTTTTCAGGACCAAGGGACGACTCTAGCTTTTGAGAGGCTCTAGTGCTGTGTAGATTGTGATTGGCAAGAGAAGTCATGGCTCAAAAGTCGGTCAGCTGGGATTTTTGGACAGATTAGTTAGATTGTACATAGTTTCCTCATTCACGTAGTACTATTGCATTAGGTTTTTATGATGTAACATATGGAGATTGTTGAAAGTCACAATGTAGACAATAGGGTTCTTATGAAATGAATTGAGGAAAAAGTTGGCTTTTAAAATATTGTGCTTTTCTTATGATACTTTATAAGTGAACTATGATACCATGCCATGTGAAGTGAACGTAGTGAATGAACGTAGCGTGCCCTTATTGTAAGATATGTGCCGGAATGATCTTCGAGCGTCTTGGTGTGTACCTTGCGGTAAGGGGGCGCTACATCTATCAACGAGGAAGAACTAGTTTATTATATTTTGTTTGGATTGGACTCCATCTACAGTCTGTTTCATACAAGTCTTGGCATTCATCGAGGTCCTATTTCATGTGATGAGCTACTTGGTTTGCTTCTTTAAGAGAAGCATCATCTAAATGAAGAATCTCAACTTATTGAAGTATCTGCTAATATGGCACAATGATCAAACACTTCAGGTAAGGGATTTCAGAAGAACAAATCTAGCTCTTCTTTCTTATGCTCCAATTCCTACAACACTAATTGCTCTTCTCAGTTCACTGATAATTCATCAAAGGGAAAACAAATTATATGCCAAATTTGTGAAAACCTAGATATAGTGCTCGTAATTGCTACCATTAAGATAATAAAGACAATTATCCCCCTCGATGATAGTCCCATTATGTTAAGCTTGCTTATGCTACTCCCAGTGAAATAGTCACTGGTTCCATCTCTTTCTAATGTAGGATTCCTACTCAAACTTGACCCAAAACCTTAAGGAATTAGGTTTATGAGTTTTTTCCACTTATATGTCCTTCACTAGTTTCATCTCTTTCTAATGTGAGATTCCTACTCACACTTGACATTCCAACAGTTTTGTTTATCTCCTCAAGCAGTATTGCCTTAAAGAAAAACTCATGACTAAGTTGCCTATTTTTGCCCAAGTTTTATCAGAAAAGAAACTATTAAGCCCATTTGGCCTTGGTACCTTAAATACTTTCAATTGAAAAGTAGTAGCTTCTATTTTCCCATCTTCAATTGGCTTAACAAGGTTTGTTAATTCCATATTTCTCTTGGTGATAAAGGTTTCCAGTTCTTAAGTAGAAGATGATATTACTTGGTTAAAGCTAATGAGACCTTTTTTGTAACTAGCTACTTCCTTTGAGATATCTTTATGATTAGTAAGAACCCTTCCCTTTAAAGTTGAGATTGTAGAAATCCAATTCGTATTCCTTCTTACAATAACTGAATTGAAGAAGAATTTTGAACATTTATCTCCATATTTTATCCAATTAATCCTTATTCTTTGTTTCATTAAGGAATTGTGATCCATAATGGCTTAAGGTTAGGTTTCTAGTTCTTGCTCTTCTCTTTATCCAAAAGATGAGAATCTCTTAGGTGCTTAGAAAGGAGTTGTTAAGTAGAAGATAACTTCTCCTTAGCTTTCTCCACTATAGCCCTTGTATTTGGTTTGCTTCTAACATTGAGCATTTTAATCTCATCCTTAATAACCTTTAACTTTTACACATAAATGAATTATTTGGTTATATGAATTGGAGCCTTCAATCCTCTTAACATTGCTTCCTAAAAGCCTTCATTTTTCACTAGGAAGTTGTTGAATTTGAAAAGGCAGTTCCTGGGATTCATAGGAAATAAATTATCAATTATAAACGGAGTATGATAAAAAAAAGAGAGGGGATCTAGAAATCTGACATTGCATTTAGGAATGTCATGATTTGATTATAATGTAATTATTTCATTGATTTTATCTTTAATATTAAAACATTAAATGTAATTAATAAATATATAAAAATACATTAATGAATTAAACTAATAATGTTATATGTAAAATTATAACCGATTGATTGAATATAAGGATATAAATTAGCATATAACCTAGTGCAACATTCCCTAAAATGGCTTGCTATTTATGGATAGGGGTTAGCCCCTTAGCACATGAAGGTACTTCATAGCTAGCTGGAGATAGACCTTGCGTGGAAGGTTAGTTGGATCACACGCATGATAGAGGCATGTGAAAGCTCCAAGGTGATTTAGCACGTTAAATTAAGTAGGGTGCGAGTTTTAGTAGAGTTTCGAACCGTGTATGAGCTGACAAGGCTAAGGCTAAGGCTAAGGCTAAGGCTAAGGCTAAGTTCTTGATAGACTAAGGACTTATTGGATACTCAAATGGACAAACCATAGCTAATGGACTTGACATGGGTAAGCATTGGACTATACTAGTGTGCTATAGCTAGCTTTGGCTTGGCTGACTCATCATTAACAGATAGAGATCGTGAAGATCTTGGATGATGTTGTGGATAAGATTACGAAGGATAAACATCAGCGTTAAAGGATAAAGACCACGTGAGAGGATCATTTGAAGATAGTGGACATCTTCGTGGATAGGGATAGATCGTATGTAATATTTTATCTTGTTAGTTGAGATGTAGATAGACCTTATCAGATAGAGTCCTATTTAGATGGGGATGTAATCTTATAGGATGACGATGTAATCTGATATGATAAGATATAATCATAGATAATAGAGTTCTGTTATGATTCTTACTTGTTCCCCAAGTTTTGATGCCTATATATAGCTCATTTGAGCCTTGCTTTTTATATACAAAGTTGGGACAACATTCCTTTGTATACTTTGAGGGAAATAATAAAGGTTGACAGTTTGTTGTATCTCTTCTTTGCTTGATTGTTGCCTTTGAATATTCTATTGCTTTTGTAGTTTCTTAAAAGTGTAAGAGTCAAATACTGTGAGGGTCGTGAGGCATTCAAGAACTCGATTGTTGGTTGACGATCACGTGAGGAAGACTGAGTTTTGCTTAAATGAATCTAAATAAGATTGTCGTATAAAGGAATAGACGTGACTTGCGGATAAATCTGATACTTAAGAAGTCCTTTGTAACAATAGGCCACCTAGAAGAGTCATTAAGTGTCTGACAACGTGTAGAATTAGAGGCACAATAGAGGGATGAGATCATTTGCTCCCCTTAACCAATTCTTACTTTATTTTATCCTATCTCATCCATACATTTTTCTCTGTCCTATTTAAATATGTGGATGAAACGAGCTGAAATAGAGTAGGAATTAGTTAAGAGGAACCAGGGATCTGTTCCTCCTAACAGATGCATCACTGGACCATAAATTCTGAACATTTATTAAGAAGCAGAGAGGTGGCCTTTGTTCTGAATCCTAATATTGAAATAGAAAAGACTTGCATGCCCAATTCCAACTACTAAAAGGTTAAGAAGTTCAGTTGGCATGAATTTTGGTGGTAGTTTTCGTCTTTTTGCTATAAATCTCAAATAGTTATAGCCGCCGTGCACGTGCATCTAGCCAATAGGGATATAATAAAGATTATGGAATTCTATTGATGGAGATATAGGAAAGAACAATTCAACCAATCTTAGCTGCCATTACATTATATAAGGACAACTATTGGATAACAGAAAAGAAGGCCGTTTGATCCTATGACTAAGCCCATTTGTGCACATTGTAATTCGTGGTAAGAGCATATTGTGAAATAATTGAATAGCAAGCCCATTTGTGCACATTGTAATTTGTAGTAAGAGCATATTGTGAAATAGTTGAATAGCTATCTCAAGAAGAGCCTCTCCGTTGCAGACAGAAAGGAAAGGAAAAGCTTGCGTGTTAGAAATAAAATCCGCATACAAGGCCTATTGCCCCTTAATCCTTGAAGCCTTCCATACTTCAAAGAGCACTTTAATAATTAATCAAAATCATCCAAACAAATTCTTCAAAATTGTTTTATCTCATATATGCAAGTTCTAATAAAGAGACGATTTGTCACCAGGCCTTAACCCGTACAAGATAGTTTTCACCGAAGCTAATAGAAAAACTGGTGAATTCTAGCGTTATTTCGTTCTTAGGATAATGTGCCTATCTTCTATACCAGATTACATTACACGGCATTGGCTATCAGTGACAAAAAGGCAAATGATAGAGACAACTTCCAAGTTCCTCGAGCAAGAATCTAATCCTCCAACTTCTTGCGCAAGTCAATAAATCACAATAGTTGGACGCCAGCTTGTAAAACAAATTACAAATGCCCATCAAATAAACATGCCTAACTTCGTTCTTCATATAAGATCACAAGAATCTGGTCAACTTATGACGATTTTCCATGTGTGTGTGTGTGTGGGAGAGAGAGAGAGAGAGAGAGCGACAGGGCGATAAATATGATCCTCTCTACATTGTGTGTGTGTAACATTTCTCGTTTGGATTACCTAAAGTTAAAAGCATTATTAAACGTTAAAAAGAAGAATGAAATTAGCAGTACAACTTCATACAAAAGCAGGAATATAGAAAACAACATCCAAATTACAAATTTAACTGGACAAAACAAGGAAATTGTGAAATTGATCCAAGATCAAAATCAAGTA
The DNA here is from genome assembly GCA_027478405.1 of Erythroxylum cassinoides. Taxonomy (NCBI): domain Eukaryota; kingdom Viridiplantae; phylum Streptophyta; class Magnoliopsida; order Malpighiales; family Erythroxylaceae; genus Erythroxylum; species Erythroxylum cassinoides. Next base: position 49,539,354 of record JANIPM010000004.1, read on the forward strand.
GACGCGTTACACCCTTTGAGGGCCTTGTAATGGATGATCCCTTTGTACAACAGTTGTCTGTTAACTGGCATACCATCTAACAAGCTTCCACCAACAATACTGCTCTGAAGTTCTGTAGCATCCTCCAGTTCTGAGAATTGGTCGCTTTTGCTTGTTATCCGGTGTTTCTTCCTATATTCTTGATTGTTGGACGAAGGCTCTGCAAATCTCACCTTTTTCTTTGATTGGTATCTCATTTTTGACCCTGTATCAACACAGAATTAACTTTAAGCAAGTATGGTCCACAGTCTGACATGAACTGTCTCATCACTGTAAGTAGCCATGAAGAAACTGAATGAACTTTCAAGAAGTAGAACTTACCACCCAATTCAAATTCGATCTTCTTCAAGAAATCGGAGAGCATACGCTTGTGGACTTGTCGAGCAATGAGAACCAAGCTTCCTGAAACTGCAAAAGCAGCCATGAAACCAAGTCTCGTTGAATCAGACATCTTAATAAATTTCTCTGATTCTCTCTTCCCCGAATCTCTCTAGAAAGAACACAACTTTAGTGGTACCCAACACTATAAACAACTCCACCTCCGGATCCCAGAATATTCAGACACGAGAGAAAACACGGTCAAACCGGCACCATCATCTGAGTGAAGAAAAAGGTTGGCGTGTCATGTGTGAAAAGGAAAGATATTGAGAATCGGTTCAAAACATGCCAACGGATAAAACAATGAAGAGACTCTTGACTTGTATCAAATGCAGTAACGTGAAAGTCTTTCTATAAGGTGATTGGCTAAAGATGTTTTCTTTTATTCTTAGACAATGACAATTTGATTATTAATAAGCTGGAAAGGAAGTACCTCAAAAGTCAGATGCATTGATATGTTATTTTAGGACATGTGAACAAAAAACAAGGGGGCTACTAAATCATGAACTCCGATTTTATTTATGGTTATGTTATCCGCCTTAATTTTCTCTTTGATTTTCATTTAATAAGCATGATTGCGTACATTCCCGAACTTGGATGTACGAGATTTGGCACTTTTAGAAGTCGTTGGTTCACATATGGATGGTGAAAGAATATTTATATTTGGGGTAGATATAAGAAGCAAAATCCTAAAAAAAGTAGAATGTTTAAACCAATTCTCCTTTTATTGGTTTAGGTAAAGATAGCTTTCAGGTTTTTGTCATTAATCTATTGATTTGGGGGGATTTAGCAGAAAAGAATTAATTAGATCATACCAAGTCCTCACCATATACAAGGACAAAAGTTCAAGCCCGGCTTTTACGTCAATTAATGCTCAATAAATCTAACCTTCGAGAGTGCGTCCAATTTTTGTTAAACTAATTTTCAAGTTTACGTACTTATGGAATTACAAAATGGAAATTGTGACATATTATTATAACATAGCGATACTTTGAAGTTAAAGGGTGAGGGAAAGAAAAAGAAATACATGCATTCCCATATTTGCAAAAATTGACCACTCGTATAAATTTTAGGGACAGTAATGAGCTGGTCTATGAGTTCAAAATTAGGTGTTTTCGATAGGTCGATCTAGGCTCAGATCGACTCGAGGCTTAACTTGGCTAGGTTTGGGTTTGAGCTGTCCAAGTCTAGACCCAATTAAAAAAAGATTTTATTGAAAATTTCTCAATTATGCTAATATCTTTCTCAAGGCGATTAACAAATAATTCTAGGTTGAATAATTAAAGTATCTTTCTAATTAAGGCCCCTAGAATTGTATTAATTAATTTGTGAATTTCTTTATTTGGTTTGACATTAATTCAAAAGATTTATATCGACCTATTTATAGGTTTGTATGCAACTCCTTTCAGTTATATTAGATCTATTCATACAAAAGATTTCTCAATCTCAATTATTTAAGATCACACTTAAATTAGTATACTAGGAATATTAATTAAGGAATAATTAAAAACACGTAATTTAATCTCAATGAAATCAATTAATTAATTAAATTAAAATAAATTACTATAAGATCCATCATGGGGTTCATCTAAGCCTGATACCAATGACGAACAATTAACCTTCTTTCATTTAAAAAGTTGTGACAATAAAAAACTAATTCCACATGATTTTTCCACTTTAAATAGGCATCCTTCTTTTTCTCATATCCTTTATCATAGCTTGAATCAAATCTTCCTCCTCCTTGTCTCGCTATTATACCTCCTTATCTACCTCCCCTTAAGTTTAAATTCCCCATGTAGTTAGCAACACTCTTATGTTTATTATATCCCATAAAGTCATCCTTTTTAGTAAGCAAAGGTATGTTACGTTGTAAAATTTATAGGGAAACTTCATGTTTCTCTAACTTATCCCTTAATTCACTAAATTGTCAAATGAGATGCTCATAATGACCTTATATTGCATTCATAGTAAACTCCTGGTTTGTCACCACTCTATCTCCCTCTCTTCCTTCCTTGTCTTTGGAAGAGCTTTTATTTTGCTCTTGAGACATAATAACCCTACAAGACAATGTTGGAAGTAAAAGCATACACTTATATGGTTCCATCAAAATTTATTATACCTTACAACCTAAACTCTTAAATAAAGGTTACATACAAATATTAAGAAAACTAGTGTTAATATTCTCATTTGTTAAATATCCCTCATAAAAGCAAATCGGATAAGAAAAGAAAACAATGAAAATGTAACTAGAGGCTAAGAAAATAAGATAACTTTTACATAATTGAGCATTATAGAACCTAATTAAACCATATATGGAGGAAGAAGAAGAAGAAGAAGAAATAAGCAATAAAGAATTAAAAAGCAATAAAGAGTAAGAAAAAAATGAAAAAATATAATATATATGCTGTATCGAGTAACTTATTAGTATTAGAGAAGAAATAAAAAAAAAACGTTACTTATAAAGATAACACAATTTGTCAATCCCTTCCATATGCTTTAGATGGGAGTTTTTAAGAATTTCTCTCAATAAAACCTCATTGGAATTGCATTAAGATGAAAAATAAGTAAACCAATCTTATGATTTGAAATTACAGGCTCTTTTAACAAGTATGAATTATTTTTCTCTCTTTTTTTTCATTAACTTATAAAATCAACAAAAAAAACAAGAATGATAAAAGCACCAAATAAAATCAAATAATTAGTAAGAAGACACAAGAATATTGAAAATGTGAACAAAAGAATTCCAGAACAAACCTGAATATAAAAGAAGACCCTAATACTAAATTTTGCATTTTTCACCAATATGACTAGTGAGAATTAATGCCAATATAAACAAGGAACAAGGATCATTTTATTAAGATAAGTTTGATATAAGAAAATAGACTCAAAATGAAAAAGAAGGATATGAATCCCATACCAAAAAATATAGGATAAGATTATGAGGTTGATTGACATTAATAAGTTAAATATGATCATAAGTTACTAAAGAATTAAAAATAATAGTTTTTCCAATAAAAGAAGGAAGAAAATATCTTCAAATATTTTTTGTTAATTAGTAATACCATCTACTAATTACATCAATAAGGAGCCCTTTATAAGCTTAATGTAGCTAAGAACTAGAGTCCTAAAAGGAAAATAACATTCTTAGCATATTTTAATTAGGAAGCAACTAAACAACTTTGAAAAAATTAATCCTTATCTAAGCAAAAATATGAAATTCAAAAATTAAAAAATCTAATCCATACGTCTAGTGCTTGTCCAGCTTTGTAACTGACATTGATTAGCTTATGAAACTTTAAGGATGTTTAATAAAGATAAGCCTGACACCAGTCTCATTTCATGTCTAGCTCTGGTTTAATTACGGAACTTCTTTCATAAACAAGCATGAACAAAATGGGACCAATATGGTACTGTGTTTTAGAAAAAAAGTCTAAAATAGTCTCATTTTGGTGTTGTGTTTTCTAATTCTCTAATTTTCAAAGTAAAGGCAAGATCGGCACAAGACATAGTGTTAGTTACATTGTGTTTATTCTTATGTAGCTTGTTCCTTCACTTGAATCAAATTTATGGGCTTAAATTTAGTCTCTTGAATTAGCAAAGTTTCGCTCCTTGCATAAAGATCTACCATTAAGTGATTGAGAGCTTCATTAACCTTTTTAACTCTACTCTTTGTCAATGATCCTCCAATGTTCTCTAATAGATTTCTAGCAACTTTTATGCTATGAATTGTCATTTTCTGTTCTTAACTAAAAACACATAAGAAGACAAGGAATCATGATGTGTTGTTATATACTACCTTACTGATAGCTTGTCGCTAGCTACAAAATAATAAATTCCTAACTACTAAACTATGCAGTAAATGTTGAGCTAGGGTCGAACCACAGAGAGTTAGGATGCAAATGCTATTTCAATAACAAAAGAAAACAAAACACCCTGAAATGATGAAGATGAGACAACTAATATGCAATGAATGTAACCAAAAAGACAAGCACAAAGCAAAATTAGAAAAGTCTAATAACAATGGTAGAGAAGTGGGATGGAGATATCTTTGGGATTCCAATATGTTCACTAATCCTTGAATATTTCATCATGGTGTTAGCCTATGGATGTTAATTTCTCAAAAATAGGCAAAAATAATAAGCTTTAGAAATTTCCATAATCTTTACTATAACCTAGAATAGGGTCTCTAAGTTCAACAGAGAAGATGCATTAGGTACTAAGAAACAACTAACTTAGGCCACCTACTCATAAGCTCAGAAGGTGTAACCTAAAGGTATGGGATCATAGATTAGTTGATTAAGTATCCTGACAAATTCAACTAGCCTATTGCTACTTTCGGGAATCCCTATGGACTATTACATATCACACACTCAATCTTAGCCTTTAAATTAGAAAATTACCTAAAGGGTAATCAAGCCTACAAGTAATTCCTAATTCATGACATTTATCCTAAATCCCAAACCAGCCTAGACCTACAAGTACCAATTCAAGACAAGTTCAACTTCATTATCACAATTTCCATCCCTTCAACATTATAATATCTCCAAACCCTTAAATAGTCTAGCCACACATGTTCATATTAAGCACAATGGATATTAAATAAACAAAACCTATAATAAACATTCAAATACCCAATAAATTCAGATGTACAAAAATGAATAAATAAACTCAAACAACCAAGATTAAAATTGGAAGTTGTAGGAATAAACATCCATTGATATCTCACAAAGGTTCATTACAAAATTTCTGAGTTTCAACTATAAAATCCATCAAACATTCATTCTAAATATTCTAGCATATGTAATAACGTGATTAACATTAAGAAAGCTCTAAACTAATGGAATGAATAGATTAAGACATGTGAAAATAAAGCATTGAAAATGAAATAAACTAGTTAAGTATAAAGAAAATAACAAAAACTTCTATGGTCCTTCCTTTTCTCTTCTTCTTCTCCCTTCTTGAAGTTTTCTAAAAGTGGCAAATTGTGTAGCCTCCCTCTAGGTCCTTCTCTTTTTCTTTATGTAGTATGCTCCATTTAGGATAAAACTTAGGATTTTCCTCTGCCCCAAAATTCCAAAAAGCCCTTAAAAAACTTAAGTTTGGAAGGCCGTATGCATTTGAAAAAGAAGTTATGGAAGAAAGAGTAGCTAAGTTGGAAAATACGCTACTAAAAAATAATTCTGATAAGGTATAACTGTTGGACCCTGATTCCGTAGCCCAACTCTGATGTCATAAAAATATGTGCTTGTGCTTGTTACCATACATGGTTATTCCAATTAACCCTCATTAGTCATCCTCGTTTCATCTTCATTCTCTGATAACATAAGTGTCGGGCCCCATTTTCGAATTAATCTTATACTGAAGCAAATATTATGTGCTCAATTTCTATTCAGAAATTGAAAGTCTTAGGGACTTAATTAAAATTCTAATCCTTTAGATAATTTGTAGCTCTATGTATCTAGTTTATTTAGAAATAAGAATCATCTTATTCGGAGCTCTACAGATCAAGATACCATCAAAATACTGAAATATGTTCAGTAAAATATCCAATTCGTACTCTTCCAACCCATACCCTTACTTTGATTCAATTAATCATTTTCAAAACAACATCAAAAGCTATAAATTTTCATGGAGAGGTAGAAAGAAATGTGCTACAAATCCATTGGTCTAAGAATCACTTCGTTTGGAGGTCGGATAACAAGGTTATGGCTGAAAGAATCAAACAAAGTTTTGTTTTCAATCACATTGAACCTGTTTCGGGACAATTAGCATAACTTTCTCTATAGATATCAGATCAAGGTCATTCTTGGATATTTTGAAAGAGTCTATACAACTTTCATGAAGACCTTGAAGATAGATTTTGTCATCTAGAGGGTCAAAATTGGACCAGACGATAGTGTCAGACGAAAGGCATTAGAAGATAGGCACCAGAAGATCGACACCAGAAGATGTGCACTAGAAGATGTGAGATGAACAGTGCATAGAAGATACACTGTCAATATCAGAAGATACAGAAGGTCAACCTAAGAAGATACAGAAGTTCAATTTAAGAAGATTCCATCTACAGTGCATAAGAAGATGTTTCAGTCTACAGAAGATGTTTCAATCTATAGTGCATAAAAGATGTTTCAGTTTACAGTGCACTAGAAGGTGTTTCAGTCTACAGTGTACTAGAAGATGTTTCTTTTACTGGGCCTTCCTCATATCCCTAGATATTCTAAATCACTAATTATACTCTATAGAGTACCTCCACTTATAAAGATCATAACTTTCGACTCCGATGTTAACAAATTTCATACTATATACTGTTGGAAAGCTAGAAAGATAAGCTACAAATTTCTAGAAGACAACTCTGTCTAATTTAGCTTAGATCAATACAATTTTTCTCCTAAAGCTAGAGCACGAATTTACCCTTATGGAAGACTTAAAATTTGCACTGTACAAACTTGGAATGTCCTAAGCATAACCATTTAGCTACCAATTTGACTTTATTAAACTCTAAATTCTCAACTCATGTGTCTCTTCACATTCAACTACATTTGATCAGTCATAATTCCTATCCTTCGTTTCCATAACATCTCACTTATGTGTGTGTGTGTGTGTGTATATATGTTCAAAATCATCAACTTAAGTTGATAACTTCTTCACGTATATCTAATTTCAACTCACTTCATCCATACATATATTGTAACATCCCATTACTTGTGGGAGGGCTAGAATAGTAAATGTGAGTGATTAATGAGAGTTAGAGATGCATTTCCATGTTCATGCATATAAATGCCATGCACTTA
>JANIPM010000004.1:49625651-49636950 GCA_027478405.1 Erythroxylum cassinoides
TTTACACCATCTATAGATTTGTTTTAACTAGTTTATACGGATACAATTAAAGATCGAACACATGTGCAACTATGATAGTCATAAATCAATTTCAAAAATAATTTGAAAGAAACTACAAAGAAAATGATCATACTATCCAATAAAATACAGTTTACGTTTATATTTTATTATTTTCATAGCCTTGGTTGATAATCAGCGAATTATATTAGCTATTAGCTAATTCTATTAATGATTAGATAACATTAGATTAATATAGCTTATTTGACCAACGGATAACATTAATTGTTTATTTAAAGATGTTTGGTAAAATTAAATATTTAGGTATAGAATGACTTATAAGAGCATGACTTAAAAAAAAGATTTATAAAGACATAAGTATTATATTAAAAATTCATCGATTTCTTGTCTATGCAATTTACTCGATCATTTTAATTGTCTTTATGTTTACATTCAAAGTTAAAGGAAAAAGCATATAATAGGATGATAACTCTTTGCATTTCCTGACTCAAATTTAATATTAATTCAACTTCAAAAATTAAAATTAAAATATTAAATTTAAATAATAAACTTACTATGTCTATCTTTATCTCTACCTCTTTGAGTAATTTTTAATAATTTTTAAATATAATAGTCTTTTAATTCTTTAATTTCTCAGCCACTGAAAAAAAACGCTCATCATACAATCGTTTTCAAAATTAGCAAATCAAGTTCAATCGAATAAGCTAATTACTAAATATAATTATTAGCTACGTCAAACAGTTAAAAATTTTTCAATCCACCAAAAAATGACTTAAATGTCATTTACCAAATGATATTTACTTTCAAAAAATTAAATAAAAAACACATAAAATCAAATCTCATCCTACCTTCTCAACAATAATGCAACACTTATTTTTTCAAATCATACCGCATAGCCTGCAAGTTTTTCCATCTTCTCTAAACAGTGCGGAAATTCATTGCATTCAGCATAAATCAACTGTTAAGTTATTTATCTAATAATGAAAAGCTAAAGATACAGTCTTCATACAGCAAATCTTCTTTTGCCAAAGTTATGGCGTTTGATTTGACGTCGGAGACCTGTTAAGAGCTCAACGTAAGAAAATCTGGTTCTTAGTGACTGTGCCGGCTTCCTCTCTGAAGCAGGAGGATGAGCTTTCACAAGTTAAATCATTAAGCAATCGAAAGAGGAACTCAACTTTCTGGATTTATGCTTTGAAGTTCATAATTTAAATCATTAGGCTCCTGAATGGAGCTTCATTCTCCTCAAAGAAATATAGGCTAAAAGGCGGTACCCAAAAACCATTGCCACCAAGGCAGCAACTTCGGATAAGCCATGGTCAATTCTCGTCCCATTTACAGCGGGTGTCAAATGCTCGTATTGCACCTTGAGAAGAAGCTTATAGGTGTGGTAGTTGAAGGACATATAGCGGATCCAAGAGACAAACACGGGAACTTTCTGCAGAATCGAAGATGTGTTAGTCGTTTCTGTTTTGGACTCATATTGGAGCTTCTGAAAGTAAGAAATGTCTGTTAGTGGCAGAGAGTTTATTTTCACTAAAATAACAAACTCAACTCCTGATTATACGCACTGTGACCTCAATATTGGTTGTCGAAGTAAGACTACTTTGATTTATTGTCGAAATGAAGTCAGCAAATTGCATCAGTTGTTGCAGGGTCTATGATTCAATTATTGGGGGGGAAAAATCATCAACATACGCCAGGGAAGAGTTCGGAATAACCAATATATTAACGTGAGACCATGTTTCTATGTTTACCTGGACAAAGAACCCTCCAGCAAGCATGAAAGTCATCACAGTTACTGAAGCCAGAGTTGTAGCCTTCTTCAAGTCCATCAGTGTGGCTCCAATGGCTAACCCAAGCCCCTGCCATTGCACCCATCCGATGTTAAACATGTTTAGTATCAATGGTCATAGCTCCATGAGTAGTTGCACTATTATTTTACCTGAGCTGCGACGATGCAGAGAAGAACCGTAAGCAGGCTAAGGAAAAAGGGAGCTGCACTCAGTTTCAAACCTGCCATGAAATAGACGACAAGAAGGAAAAGCACAGGCAGTACAAGATCAAGTGGAAGGTCGCTTGTTGTCCTTGCCACAAAATATGCGCTTAATCTGTACATATCAGCTGCACGTTCTTTACTTAACATGGCTCTTTCTTGAGGAAATGTGAAGATTGCTGTGAAGACAGGAAAGAATCCCCAAAAAACAGCAATGAAGAAAAGCAGTCCGGCCTGCCAAGAAACAAGGTTTTAATTAGATCGTGACACAATATACTTATACTACTCCTGTGAATTATATATTTTCATGATCAGGTACCACAAAAAAGATGATACCTGATCTTGGAGACCTTTTGGGTTGTCACTATCTGATTGCCACCAAAGTAATCCTAAGATAACTGCTGTAGAGAGTACTTGAGTGATTCTCAGCCAGCTAAAATAGTCATGACGGCGTTCTTTGATTCCCCTGCAAAACAATATGGTGTACTGTTGCCACCAGCTAGCCCCCCACTGCCGCCTAGGTGAAGACACTTGCGTCTTCACTTCTTCACCAAGAGGCAATGGAGCCATGAGTTTCTTCTTCTCTTTTTCTGCAACTCTTGTCTCATATGCCTCCGTTAGATACTGTATGAAGTACAAATGTTTCTCGATTGAATAATAGGCTTTGATGTTATGGGAAATGCAATCAATAATTGTCTTAAGAAAATTGAGGCTTTGCTTACGACTTTCACCTCTTGAACCACCATAGGAGATGGCTTTCCGTTTCGAGTTTCAGCATCTGGGTTCCATGGCAGCACTTTATCCTCCAATTCTGATGGTATAGAGATATCATTCAAGTTCCCATTTGCAAGGTCTAATAAGAACTCTGCTGGGTTCATAGCAAAGAGAGGGTTGCACCCTATGGATGAGAAATAAACCGTTGCTTCTGATGCCTTTCCAAAATAGAGCAAGCTTCCCTTCCCAAGAAGGATCAACTTGTCGAACTTGTGGAAGAGTCTACTAGATGGCTGGTGAATTGTTGTTACCACTGTTTTCCCACCCTGTCGTTAGATTATGAACAAGTTATAGCAATTCATACTTTATTAGCATTTATCCTCTGAAGTTTCTGACTACATGGGTCATGGTTTAAGGAGACAAGCACGTAGATTTCTTTTTTGTTTTAAAATATGACACTTGGGACAATAAGGAGATTGAATTTTACTCGAACATGACCACTAGTTCGTACTACCTAGCCACTAGCACTGGTCAAGAACATGAAATATGAGCAAGGAAAGACGATTTGCACCTCCGCTATGTCGTGTAGCATCTGAACTATCCTCAAAGCAGTTGTAGAGTCCAATCCAGAGGTTGGTTCATCAAGAAGCAAAAGAGAAGGGTTGACTATAATTTCATTGCCAATACAAACTCTTTTCCTTTCGCCTCCTGAGACTCCACGGACGAATGAGCCACCGATCATAGTATCCCGGCACCTATTTGCATTATTGTTGTCAGTATCTTTTGCATGCAACACTTTAGCGAATCCATGTATACGCGTTAACACATAAAAATAAACATAGAATCTTGTAACTCTATTGTTAAACTTTAGTTGTTTGGTGATAGTGAGAATAGAAGAAGATACCTCTCTAAGCCCAATTCACAGATGACATCCATAGCCCGTTTTTCTTTCTGCTCTTTTGTCAGTGTCTTTGGCAATCGGAGCATGGCTGCATATGTCAATGTTTCTTTCACTGTGAGGTGAGGAAACAGGACGTCATCTTGAGTCACGAATCCTATCCTGCCAATTTTTTTTTTCCTATGGTTATTTTACTTACAGTTTTCGAAGCTGCAGTGATGTTTGTGGTTGTGACAAAATAAATATTGTAAGAGCGCAAAAATATATGCACAAACTCATTGCTTCTAGATGATGCCTGCCAAGTCTTTTCTGGTTCCTTTTCTTCTATAATTGCACCATTAATAGCTTGATAAGGCATAAAATATAGTGTGATCAATCAATGTCCCCTTAGAAACTTCTACAGCATGGATTGGTACTTAGCGCTTACTAATAGTTATGCATTAAGAGACTAAGATTCAATTTCTTACCTACTTTTCAGAAACTTTGAATATGGTTGGTCATTATAAGTAATTGAGCCCTCAAAATTAGCCTGAACTAGCCGACCACCAAGAAGATTCAGGAGTGTTGTCTTTCCACCTCCTGAAGGTCCCATAAGCGCCAATACTTCCCCTGGATTGACCGAACCGGCAATTCCATGCAAGATATGCTTCTCCTCTGTCGACGTCATTCCTTTGATGATCACCTTGTACTTAACATCTGTGAACTGCAGTAAAGATAATTAAACCGCTGATAATTAAAATACAAATTAAATTTCACCGCAGCCATAATCATGGAAACAAAGACTAACTTTGAACGTAACTTGCTCAAAGCCTGCCGTACCCTTCTTTCCTTAAGCAAAGCATTGCAATAATTCAATTCCTGAGCAGGACTCAGGACATATCTAAGACTTAGAGGTGGGGGAAAAAATTAGGAAAAATGGCTCTTATCCTCAAATGCTGCTTCCTGGAAGGTGTTAAAACACTAAGCCCCCATAGTTTAGGAAGCTCTAAGAAATGTACGGCGTGTAAATGTTTTATTGGAAAGAAGGGAGAGTCTTGTACACAAATTGTCATATAAAATGAAAACTCTGTACAAGACTGAACCTGACCATGCTAGCCATGTTCTATGGATGGCGGTGATCGCTAGATAATTCTGCATCATTGCCTGTCCAAATAGAATGTCCTATATCAATCCTGAGCACCATTAGGAAAGGCAAGCTTGAACACCGGGTTCATAGTGACTATTGTAAGTGCAAAAAGTTGATAGACATGATAATTGATAACCTGCACAACAAGGTACGTGTGTTACCTTCAGATAAATTGGCAAGGTGGGTTCTGCTTGAAATTTAGTCTTATGCTTTCCAGCTTCAATGTCCTCCGCTGCAACCATCATAGATACAGTTCTTTGTAACTAAGCACCAAAAAATCAACTAGAACAACAAGCTCTTATTCTTTAGCTTCTGTCTGAATAGTTGTGAATGCTCAACACCCAATATAAAAAAGCTCATGTTTTAGCTACTACGGGGGTTATTACATCATGTTTTGAACTAGTATCGAGGTTTAAATGCTGAACTGTTAGTTTCAACTTAATGAAGTCAACTCGAGCGACCCAACTGTTTCTATATGTCTGCACTTGACTGCAAGGGAGTGGCTTCTTAATCAAAACTCTCCAATTTTGTGGTTGCAATAAGTCTTGCGGTCACTACTTAACAACGGTCCAAGGTGCCATCGGTTGATGCAGCAAAATAATAATTCCACAGCCTTTTGTATATAAAGAGACCAAAAGAAAAACCCAAAACCACAAACGGGAAAATAAAGTGATTGATTCTTTTTCAAAGTTTGTGAAATAGACCCAGAAGAAGAAAGAAAGGGACTGATTATGCAAAAGAAGTCTGGCAGCTATCCAACGTTAGGCTGGAGCACATAACTATTAATCATGACTTGTTTTGTCTCAGTATCGCTTTCACGGGATTACCAGAACTCCGAGGAACCGAGAAGTCTCCAAACGGCAACTCAAAATCTTGGTATAAGTTATTTTAATTTCTGTTTCATTCTTGTCAGCCATATAAAATAAGGAATTTATAAATACAATTAAAGATACGGTTAGAAATTGATATTCACTTTAGGATATAAACCTATTTAATTAGTCAGCATACAATTTATTTGTCTAAATAAAAGAAGACAATGATTTGTTTTCCAATCATAGGTTGAGTGGGTTTTGCCATTTAGATGAGAAAGGTAAGGGTAGCCCATAGCCACCCAAGTGGCTTCACAGCTATGCAAGTCGTGATAAGGCGTCAGGCAACTTTCGGTGTACAAAAAAGTCATGGAATTGCTCTACTTTCTTTTTTTTTTTCAAGTAATAATTATGAGAGGTGACTCTCACCTTGCCCACCTTTTTCCATACAACTCTCAAGTCATTTTCTAATAACTCATTATTCATTAATTTCCCATTTCTAAAACCAAACCAAAAGCATTAGCTAAGTTCTGATGGGAAACCTCCAAATTAAAGGTTGATGCCATAAGACTATTTTCTTGGCAACTAAAACCAATTTATTACCTACTAGACTTATTAGTACTACTGAAAGTCTTAGCAACATCTTTCTGTAACAAAATCCGTATCCCTAACATTGTTTAAAATAAAATTATACTTCAACCACAAAAAGAAAAGGAAAAAGATGCTGAGGTTGAACACAAGATTTCGGGTCTTAGAACCAACAAAAAGGTCTGAACCTGGTACACGAGGCCCAACACTCAATTTCAACCAAATTGAGGCTAGCCTACAAGGCCCAGTAGACACTGTTTCTATCGTGAGAAGAAGATATAGATGGCCTAGCCTACACGACAGACAACATTGTCAAGTCGAATCTAATAATGGGAATATGATCGATTCGTTGATAATATTAAAAAAAACACAGGAGATGAATGACCTTAGATGGATGCCACCTACAGCACCCATTTTATTTTTTGGTGGACCACAACCACCAAATTACAACTAACAACTATACTTGCATGTAATTAAAGGAATTAACAACATATACACAAATGTTGCAAAACTTACGTATATCTTCATCACTGAACGGCTTGGAGTCGGCTAACTCGTCCGGTGGCAAGGTGAAGCCAGTGAAGGAGAAAGAGAGGCCTAAGCTAGCGCTGGAGGCTCTGCTCAAGGCGGCCCCGCTGCTTAGCTCATCCAAATCAAACTTCATCTGCGCACTTCTTGACTTTCTAATGTGTGTGTTTTTGCTACTGCCACCACGCCCTGGCGACGCCCCAGTCATAAGCCTTTTGCTTGATTTTCTAGAGGGTGTTCCGCCGGTCTCCGACACTACTCCGGCAGCCTCGCTTGACGTGGGAGATTTGAGTGCCGCCGCCACCGTCTCCACCAGTTGCTCTGACTTTGTTCTGATTAACCCTGACGTGTTGGCTTTCTCCATTTCACAACTCTCACTATTAATTACCACTGGAACATGAATTGCACGACACCATTAGAACAAAAGAAAGAAACATGAATTGCAATCACGAACTTAACGAGTAAAGTTTTCCCAAAAAGATATATGTCAAGCATTTTCTGCTCTTGGCTTTTAAAGAAAAATGGAGGCAGAGTAGTGGATTTGCACAAGAGATTGATTGTTATGACGTGAAAATTTAATAGAGAAAGAGGGATGGAAGTGCATTTAATAACATGTTGTTTGGTTTGATCCATACCTTTCCTTTCCTGATGCTGAACTTGACGAGAGTATCTTAGCTCTCTGGACTCTCTCAACTGCTGCTACTACTACTGCCCTAGTCCCCTTAATTAATTATATAAAGAGGTTAAGATGCCTAAAATACCCCTACATATCCTCAAGTGTTATAACATTACTCCGCACTTTTATGATAACAACTAGACTTGATGATTATATCATGGTTCTAACATATATGCCGATGGTACACGTGTTGGGAGAGAGAAGCTTCTAGGATCAGTCAGTGGAATTTTCTTTTAACGTTTTATTCTTTAGTTAGATTTCACTAAATAAATATATAGTGTAATGTAAGGTTAATATTCACGAAAACGCTGAGGTATAAAATTGTTCGATTGTGCCGTCTAATAAAGTAGACGTCCAAAGCATAGACACAGAAAGGCATGAGTTGTGCATGGCAGATGAAACAAAAGGCTGTATTGATGAGAGGCTGTGGTTGAGTGTGGAAGTGGCAGTGCCCTGGTGATGAGGGCATTTCCCTCTTTTCCTTGGAATTTTGTACAGGATCATGCATTGCACGTTCTTAGTCCCAATTTGTGGCATTTTTAGTTGACTATTTCTGACATCTCTTTTTCTGGTCTCAAAACACTTTGGAATTGCCTCATCCTTATCTCCGTTTCAGTACCATTGACGATAATTATAACACGCAAAATCAATCTAAAGCTTTAAATTTGTTTTCACTCTGATTGCAGCAAACCAATCTGTCCTGTAATAATACATTAACTCCTGTACTTGGAAGTGCACGACCCAGTACTTCTAGTCCTAGCTGTTTTCCCCGAGGGTCACTGCCACAAGCATGGTCCATCCATACGCGAAACAAACAAAACCGACCCTTTTGTTGTCTGTATTCCCTGCCCCAGTTATTCAATTTGGATGGAAAATATATCTATTTATTCATTAATTGAAAACAAGTATTTTAATTATGCTTTAAAATAGAAAACTTATTTCTGTCTGTCGTCCTTGGATGCAGACCTTCAAAAGCTTGTAATCATGAAACTCTGAGGTGAGGAAAGCAACATGTAACTATGATCGGATTGACTTAATGGTCAATAATATTATTTTACTTGAGTGATTGATGAAAGTTAAAAGGAAGTGACGAACGAGTGGACGATTGGGGTGGGAATGGGGTATTGCCCCAAAAGGATACCTTTGGTGGTTCCTGATGAGGAGGTCAGATGTCTATGTCTGCCGGTGGATCCACTTTTGTTGATTACTCGTTCATCGGCGTACCTCTACCAGCCATCTGTCCCTTACCCCATTTCGGTTTTGACTTTTGAAACGTTCGTGATCAAATGCAAATTGTAAACAAAATCAAGTGGACTCATTATATCTTACTTTTTTATATTCTAACAATATTTCAAACTTCGTTTTCAATTCGTACGACGCCTTTAGTAAATCTGAATTAATTATCGACAAATTCAATTTAAAACTATTTTCTAGTATATCAAGTGCATTTCTTCCAGAAACATTTTAAGTCCACTTTCATATGCATTAATTAGGGATCTATTCTCACTCAAATCAAATTTGAAGTTTACATATTTTCTACAGACGTGTGTGAATGTATCAAATATTAAAACTTCTTCAATACAGCACTTTTTGGCATTTTTCCAATTAAGAGAAATAGGTAAATTTAAAATTAAACAAAAAGAAAGATGCCAAGATCTAGCTTTTTAACAAACGACAAGAAAAATATCTGGAATCAATAGTGACAACAATGATTCAAAATAATCAAGGGCTTTAATTGCAAGAGGAAAAACACAAAAGGAGTCATTGAAATTAAATCACTTTCTCCTTCTAGTCTTACTGTCACTTATAACCAGAAGGAGGGGCGGTGCCGCCCTGCTGACGGCAAGCCACGTGACAGGGACGTGATGGAGAGATTGTCACAGACAAATCTCTTTTTCCGTGGTTAGGTCAGGTCTCAGTCCTAACGGATTAGAAAGAGAGAGATGAGAGTGGATCCCAATCAAAAGCCTACATGAGCCGTCATTCTTCTGCCACCTGTAGCCCACAAATTCTCGTTGACACCTGGGCACAAGTTCAGTGGCCGTGAGTGGCCAACAGCACATGCCCGGACGCGTGGAGTCTTAGCAGTACGCCTTTGGATCTTTAGGGGCTGTAATCTTTTTCTGCTTTTATAGGCTGGCACTTGGCATGGTACAGTCCAAAGTGATAGTGACTTCTCTGCTTTTAATTAAATAAAGCAAATGCTTTTTTTATCAGCACCAAAGTTAATGTTACATGCATCTATTTAAAGGAGAACCTCCCATTATTAAAATCATAAATTTTACTTCACTTTTGGAATACTAATTTCATTTTTTAAAAAAGCATTAAAATGTTTTAACTTCTAATTCTTAATAAAAATATCTCAATTTTAGATTTTCTACTAATATGAATAACGTAATAAGCTACATCAAAAAAATTAATTTTATTACATGATTGTCACATATATATTTTATTATTTAATAAATAAAAATATCAAATATTCTAAAATGATTATGGATTAAAACGTATGAAAGGTGCACAATTATTTTAGAGTTTTTGATTTTTTAATTTATTAAATAACAAAATTTATACATGACACAAATATAATATGTAGCAGACACATAACAAAAATAATAATCTGATATGGGTCGTCACATTGTCTACATTAACAAGAAATTTAGTCGGCTTATTTTTGCTAAAAGTTAAAGTTGAAATACTTTAACATCATTTTTTAAAGTTTGTATTAGTATTACAAAATTGATTAAATTTTTAATTTTTTTTTAAAAGTAACCCTTTGCTTTATGACCATTTTTGTTTTCTTGTACACTATTGGAAAATGTTCTTGGTTTTATGGATGACATAAAGCTTGAAAGTTTAATTTATAATTAACAGAACAAATTTAAGTTTATCAAAATTTGGATCGAGTTTAATTAAGAAAACCAAAACTAATATGAATGATTGAACCCCTATCTTAAAATGATGCTATTTTTTTAAAAAAAATCAAAACATTGTCATTTTAGACTTAAGTTTAAGAAATAGATCACCAAAACAATATCATATTAGAAAACTTTATATTCAAACCATACAACTTTAATATGTTTGAACTTCAACCGACACTCTTGGAGAATTAACTTGACTCGCCCCAATCCGTTATCTTCTCTACTTATTCTCTCTTTGAGAAACTATTTTTTAAACCATTGTTGTAACTAATATATTAATTATAGTATAGAAAATAGAAGATTATGGAATAATTTAAAAATCATCCAAAATTAGGTTTTATTAAATTATTTTAACAATTTATGTATATTATTACAATCAGATGTTTAATTATGTTATTATTACACAAAGATCTGCAACTTTAAATTCAATTTTAATCACAAAGTTATTATAAACAATTATCTTTAATTTTTAGAAAACAAAAAAGAAATTGTAGTCCGTAAAATTATAGTATAATTAGAGATGGTAAAAATGGTTCTCCGCAGTATCTTCCAAAGTTATCAAAATTAATTCCAATTGTTTGAATTTTGAGCTTAACTTTGATTCTAAGAAAAATGTGAACTTTATACTAGACTCGAGCGCCATAATCTATCAACTTGATCCAAAAATTGCACCGACCATATTATATAATAAAAAATGACATCCCCGCCCACTCACTCAATTAAGCTTTCCACCAAGGACTAAAGGGGCTCTTTTTCCTTAATAAGTCAAAAATTAAAGTCAAAGTTCAAGCTTGCTCAACAGAGACCCACCACCCACTCCAAGAAAAATGTAAATTAGCGACGGAAACGTTTTCGTCTGCAATTAGCGACAGAAATATGCTTTCTATCGCTAAAATTGAGTGATTTAGCGACGGTACTAATATTCGTCGCTAAATTTGGAGAGAATTTGTCCCGATAAAATTTACAATGAATATTAGCGACGGAAAAATATAGCCGTCGGTAATAAATTTCTGACGAAAAATATACCG
>JANIPM010000004.1:49646443-49661935 GCA_027478405.1 Erythroxylum cassinoides
GTTAGAATACGTAAAATATGGTTTTAAACGACTTTTGAAGTTATAATTGAAAATGGAAAACAGTAGGTTAGCTTACAGTAGTAAACAGAAATATGATTAGCGTACATGTTACACAATTAAACACTAATCTCGAATTTGGTTGATCGAATTTATAGTGTTAATGTCTTGTTTCCAAATTTGGAAATAAATACCTAATTGAAATGCACTTGTGTAGATAAAAGAAAGACATAGAACGCGTGAGTGTGCTTGAGGATAAAGTTGATTAATAGTGAGTTCATTTTAAATGTATTTTATGAAAATGATTTCTATTCTATCGTGAAGTGAATATGGATTATGACTTTTATGTGAATGATGCTTTATAAGTGAATATTACTAGTATAATTCTATGTTTTTAGCAATATATGAATTGAAGTTTGAAAGTTAAATCTTATATGATTTGAGTTTATATTGAGATGATGCTATTGGTTGATAAAAAGGAAATGATTTTTAGCCTATACCGATAGGTTTTATACAATATTTTATACTAATATATAACGGTTAACCTGGTACAGATAAGCAATGTAGAATCAGCTCCGTAACCAGTGGTTAATCAATTATAGGTAAGCGATATAGAACCATCTCCATAACTACTAGTATATAATGGTTAACCTAGTACAGGTAAGCAATGTAGAACCAACTCCGTAACTAGTGGTTGGGCAGCTACGGGTAAGTGATATAGAACCAGCTTTGTAACTACCAATGTATAAGGTTATCCTAGTGTGGGTAAGTGATGTAGAACTAACTCTATAACTAGTGGTTAACTAGTCGTGGGTAAAAAATACAGAGCTAACTCTGTGACTTTATGCCTATGAGTATCATATGGTGAAGAAGTTAGTGATGGGTTATATCGTGTAAGAAATTTATGACATTTTTTATGTCGCCACTATTTATTTGAAAAACAATTTGAGAAACTTGATGTTTGGAAGTATATAAATTTCATATCAAATATTGAATTATACGAATTGAGATGAATTTGTTTTAGAGAGGTCTAAAATAGTTAAATATGATTTGAATATAAATTCTAGCACTCATTGAGCTCGTTTAGCTCACACTCTCTTTTCTATTTTTAAATGAAACCTCTCAGGGATATGATTAGGGGCTTCTATAGCAGGGACTCCACCTTACGACTAGTCAACTTCGTCACGTGCTGTTGTGTAGGCATCTTTGCCTTGTAAATATTTTTTAGAACATTTGCATCATTATGAATATGTTTTGGACTATATTTTGTATAAAGAATGCATGTATATGAATGTTTTAAAGTTAAATGCATGAATATGTCTGAGTTTATTTTTAAGATTATTGAAGTGATAGTTGAGATTGCTTGTGAATGGACTTAAAGTCCAAAATTTTTAGCGGAAAGTTTGAGATGATTATGGAAGTTTTTTGCACTTTTATAGGGCTTTTGAAAATTATGGGCAGGTCAAAATATAGTCGTTATGTTGTCGAAATTTTTAATAAAAATGTTTTTTTTAAACTCCATTACTTATATCTTTTTAATGTTAAGTTTTTTAGGTAAAAAGGGCAATAGGCTTAGCTCCACAAGAACTTTCCAGCTGGATCAAATATCAACTGGAGGGCTACCGTAAGGTACTGTGCAAGTCACCTAGTCATTTCAAGATAGGGGCTTGTACCCTATTAAGAAAAAGGATTTTAAAGTTGGAGATGTGATTTTGTTATTTAACTTCATATTGAAATTATTTCTAAGATAGGTCAAGTTGTGTTGGAGCGGTCCTTTCAAAGTGACCTAAGTATTCAAAGATGGAGCTTAGGAATTAGAGAATGATAAAAAGAAAACATTCAAAGTGAATTGTCATTGATGCAAACCATATTTTGGAGGACTATATTCATATGAAAGGGAAATAGTGTCTTTCCTTTCTTTTGGTTTAAAATAGTGACCTTAAAATTAACATGTTAGGTTTTAGTTAGGTTTTTTTATAGTAATTTCGTTTTGCCTAAAAGATTAAATAATAATCACCTGAGGAGGGTTGAGATCTTGGAGTCCCATAGTATGGAACTCCAAATCTAAATTTGAACATAAGATAGGATAGAAAAGATCTAGTTCTGCATCACCACAACAACATCAAATGGTATCATCGAGTGAAGAATTTTATGATGAAGAAGAAGGCTAGGAGATGATGCTCAACAAACTAAAAGAAAACAAAAAATGCCTAGAGGGTTGCATGGATGCAATGGAGAAATAATTGAAGGAGGTAGTGCAATATGAGTGCTACCAAACCAAGGAATTACTAAAGTATCTTTTAGTACAAAGCATCCAAGTCCCACTTCCTACATCACCACCACCATAATCTCCATAAATATTCTAGCCCATCTATTTCTTTTAATTTTTATTATTCTGCTAGTTTGTGTTTGCCTATGTTTGAGATTTGTTTCCATATTGAGGACAATGTGTTGTTAAAGTATGAGGACATATGTACAATTGCATATCATTTATGTATGATTTTGCATTTGCATTGTGTTAGTATTTGATTATGTTAGCATTGTGTGAATTTTTTTTTGCATGTTATTTGTATTATGTGAATGTGTCAATGACATGAAATTCAAAGGAATTAGCATTTCTATGAGCATGATCATTTAATTATAAAAGACACATTAGCTTGTAAAATTTATGTTTTAAGTGTTTTTGAGGTGAATATGCATGTTGATTAGAATATTGTACTTATTCTTTTATTTTATGACAATTGTTTAAATGTACTTATAATTAAACTCATTTAAATTGGTAGACATCAATAGTAGCCTTTAATGAGAGTGATTGACTAGGAAGAAATGATGTAGGTTAAAAAAACAAAAAATATATTGAATAAATGTGTTAAATAAATTTCCTGACTGACCCTTTTTTTTAAAAAAAAGGGTTAAGAATAAAGCTACATATTTAATTGATAAATAAGAATGAGTGCATGCTTATAAGTGTCATAGATATATGGATAGGTGTTAACATTTTGGTTGATATGTGTATTTAAATCAAAGCACTTGAAAATGAATGTAATAAGCTAATATGTTGGAACTTTTTAAGTGATTGATGTTTATAACTAAGTTAATTTCATGAGATTTGATGTTATTGTACCATTATTGCATTGTTGCATTATTATGTGATGTTGTATGTTTTATTTTTGTTTGTTTTACGGTTTTAGTTTTGCTTAGGGACAAGCAAAGATTTGAGTACGGGGAAGTTGAAAAGTGTGGATTATAATATGTTTTATAGGTGTTATAATGTATTTTTAGTATTTTCTTAAATGATAATCATAGGGTTAGGATTTAGATTTATATTATTGTTAGTGTTTTTTTTGTTTTATTTGAGTTGTTTTTTAAGGCAAGAACTTGATCTTAATTATATGTTTCAATGGGGTTGATTGATGAGTTTGATGATGCGTGGGGATAGGAAAATTGAGGAAAAATGAAGAAAGAGCTAGAAAATAAGATCTAGTATGATTGTGTATGAGATGCACAATCGCACATGAAGCAATAACACAATGGAGAGCCCTCTAATATGATCGTGTATCCCATGTTCGATTATGATAGAGAGCCTACAAAGAGCTTTTTTAGGTCATGAGTTTTTTTAAAACTTTTGACAATTTAGTGCCATTTAAAACATAGAAAACCTTATATTAAACCCTACAAGGCGAGTACATAAAGGAAGAGAAAAACATCAATTGACAGTTAGAAAACAAAAAAATTAGGATATCAAAAAGAGAAAAATATAAAGAACAAAAATTATAGTTTCCTATTCAAGGCATAGAAGAGAAGACATTCAGATTTAATTATCTCCTGCTTTCTTTTATTTCCTCATTGTTACTAAATATTAATGATGATTCAATTGGTGTATATAGTTACATTTATGGATTGCTAAATTCCTTTTAGGAATTACTCTTGACTTATTTGTTAAACTTTACATTCTTGATTTAATCAATTAGGCTTGTGATGTTTATTGCTTTATATTTAGTTTGAAACTTGTGTTATATTGCATAGTGAGAGTCAGTATCTCAATAGACCTATAAACATAAAATTAATAGTCAATTGAAGAGAGATCTTAAAAGTTTATTAATTACCCATGTGATTGTTTCAAGTCTAGTTGCATATTTAGGAAGAGTTTAATAGACCGAGAGATCACAATTTCTATCTATTTTAATTAGGATTACTTAACTAGATATTGAGATAGGGTAATTATAATTATTGGATATGTAGGGTCAAGTAGTATTAAATTTAGAATGTGAAGTGAAAACAAATAAGGATAGAAGTAATTCCTAGTTTTCATTATTGATCAATCAACCAAATTTGCTACTACTTATTTCATTGTTTAATTATCAATTCTTTGTTTTTACTTTAATTTTTAGTGAATTATCTTTTTTTACCTTAAACTAAGTTACAAGAATTGTTGGGTGATTACTCCATTCCTTATAGGACGATACTTTTTGTGCTATAAGATACGATTTGTATACTTATAGTAAAGAAAGTTTTCATTTAAAACTTCAACATAAAGGCTATGAGATGTTAAAATTTTAATTTTACAATGAATTCAAAGGGTCTTTTAGAGATGATTATGAATTTATAATGTTTATAAGAAGGTAGGTGGAATTATAGTTGTACTTTTTAGTGCTCATAGAGAATAACAATGCATATTTTTTAATTTTATAAATATAATTATCCAATATCAATTCTTATTAGATATGGAAATTTAATAAATTAATTTTGGAAAATAGGTTAAAAGAGATAGATATAAAAGTTGTTCACCTATTTTAAGTCAATGTACATAAATATTGTATTAAATGTGTTTAGTATTTAAGAGTCTAAAACTAGTGAAGTATTGAAGATATCTATTATTCAAGGTATGACTTAATATTTGAGTTGGAAGTTATATGGATATTAAATCTAAAAGTAAATCCTAGTTAAAGTATATTTTACTTAGAATAATACTATTTTGAGATTGAAAAGATTCAAATATAGGATTAATTGCTAACAAGGACGAAATGCATGTTTTCATTTAGTGAAAATGATTAATTGGATCAATAATTTCTTTAATGAACTTGATATAGTTCCTTGCACTGTTCAGATAGTAATGTACTTTGAAACATTAGAGCCATTAGGTATGCAAAAGGAGCTAAAGTCTTATCAAAGATCTAAGTATATATTTAGATAGTTTCTCAAAATTATGATGATAATTGATGTGAAAATTATAAGATTTAAGCTAGAGCTCGATAATCTTGTAAAATTCTCTTACTAAACCAATACTCTAGCAATAGTATGATTTTCATATGATGATATAATATAAAATACTTAAACAATTGGCTTAGTACAAATAGGATATTATTAGTTTATGCCCTACAGCCAATCGCTTGGCTATAGTTTAATGATATAAATATTTAAGAAATTCTTTATCTTATACACATTTAATTGTATATGATAAAATTCATGGGATAAATATACATTGTAAATGAAATTATGATGAGATCATAATTATGAGATTTATATTGCATTTACATATTATTCCTAAATTGATCATAGTCATTATTTTATGAATACTAAACATTAATAAAGTGAAAAAGATTAATACACATTATGATTCTTCCTTTTGAAAAAATTAGTTGATTTCATATACTAAAGTATAGAAATACTTAAATAAATGTATGATTGCTTGTTAGAGAATAAGATGACTGAAGTGACCTTATATGCGAATTCCATTTAGAACTTCCTTGTATGCTTGTAGAAATTTTCATGTTGATAAATGTATAAGTAATCCTTTGACTTGGGATCTTCAATGTCTCTCATATAAGAATTGATATATTTTAATACTACTTATAACCCGTTATATTCAAAGATAGATCGGTTGGATGTCATTGGTCTATATAAAGGTAGTTGAGTAATCACTATAAGATTCATCACCCTAAAGTGATTAAGGAGATTATTCCATTGTTCTCGATTAGTATTAATTTAGATAATCTTTGGCCAAGATAGAATAACACTTTGAGAATATTTTTCAAATGTCACTAAATGAGTCAATTACTACTAGTGGAGAATTAATACAACTAGATTCAAACATAATAGTTTCATAATTTATGACTAATTAGAACATTAAATGATGAAACGATTGAATATATGAAAAAAATTATATTCAAAAAGTTTATTCGCAAATAATTTGACATTCCTAAATATTGGTGATCATGATGTGTTGTTAGACTATATATAATATATATGTATATATATAATATATATGTATGTATGTATGTAAGTTATTTAATTAGAGAATTAAAGATAAATTAAAGAAGTTTAATTTATGTAATTCTAAATATGATTTAAGGTTAATTTATATCCATTGCCAACATCTTTAGGAGTCTAATAGATCACAACAAGAATAAATTGAAGAGAAAAAAAATGTTTTAATCAAGTTGAACTTAATTGTAAAGTTTAAGAAACTTTATGATTAAATATAAGATAAGTAATAAATAAGAATTAATATAAGATATTGGATCTTATAAGGTATAATAGATATTGAACTAAAATTAAAGTTTAATTAAAATTAGATTTTTATTTCAATTAAAATACTAAAAATGTTCGAACCCTATTATAAATAAGCCTAGGTTCCAAAAGAGTTAGTACTAGATTCCAAAAAAGTTAGCACTTCTTACTTAACCCTCTCTATAATAGTTGTAAAGTTTTCTCAACATGTTACTCGAACCTAAAATCCTAGCTAACATTGTTAACTTGTTGTAGATACTATTAGAGATCAGACACTTATGCACTTATGATGGTTTAGATAAGCAAATTTTCAAAATAATTCAAGAGAAATGATAAGAAAATGATCAAGTCTCAGGATAATGTACGAATTAATATTAATGTTTTATTATATTTTATGAGTTAATTATATTATAGAATTAGTGATCTTAACTTTTGAGAAATCATAAAAAAAATATTTTCATTATCATTATGCTACTTGCGAGATTAGATTCCAATCCAATTTTCCAACACAAGAGAGGTAGCCAATTCCTTCAAAAATATTGTATATAGTCATGGATACTCAACTAACGCAAAACTAAGACTTTAAATGAGACCAAATTAGTATTTTTCTTTTTCTAGTCAATTTTCCAATCACCCTCGCAACATTTTCTTCTCTCAAGTTGCTAATTTTGTTCAGGAAAAGAACAAGAAGAATGCATTTAATTTGAAATAATTGGAGGACACCTTCCCACGTGATCACAAGATAGTCAATTAGCTATCAGTTTCCTTCGTTTAAAGGAGGGGCACGTCAGATATTTATATTGCGTAGTGGACACTTGTTTTCGTATTTCATGGGCAAGAGTTTACATTAAAAAAAAAAATTAGCTCTTTGCATTTTCAAAGTTTAAGCATATTATTAATATTAACTATATTAATTTAGACTTATCAAATGCACTTACTGCTTTTGCAATACATTTTATATGGATAATTAAGATATTTGAAAAACCTCAATGAGTTGTAGGTAGCCAAGTTGTACCTAATACAATTGTTGGAGATGACAATCCACGCTACTTTAAAAAATTAATTTAAATATAGATTACATAAAAATATATCCACCTAACATACTATTTTAATTAATTTATTGGAAATAGAAACTACAATTTATAACTTTTAAATTAATTTATAAAACCTCAATCTTGTTTTATATGTTACGCAATTTAATAATTCTAAGTTTAACTTATTGAAGTCATACTATTTTAACTATTTTTTGACATGTTAGTTAATTATTTGTTAATTACTAATTTAACTATTCAATTTAAGTAATTTTACAGACTCGTTTAAACTTTTCGCAAAATTTAAAATTTTGAGAAGAATATATCTTATTTGATATTTTCACCAAATTGACATTTTTCTTTCTTTCCATTTGTTTTCCTCTCCTTTCTAACCTAGCCTGACGAGAAAAAGATGCTTGTAATATAGTACATATAATCTGAGCATCATTGAAACCAAAATAATAATAATAATAATTGAGTTAGGAGCAGTAATAAAAACCAAAAAGTAATTGAAAAACTCAAGAGTGTTGCTTTATAGAAGGCAAGATGCGGAAGCACGTTAATTCAATCATCATTAGAACTTTACACATTACTGCTAATCCAAAACCACCTTTACAGCAAATGCCATTAAAGTGATTGCCATGACAAAGCATAATCATAGATTCATAATCCAATCCACCCACTTCACCTACTTTTTGATTGCAAGTGAATAGCTATATATGCCCAAGCTGAGAATCTGTGTAGTGCACTCCCAATCTTTGAGCTAGCTCAATCACACGGCTATTGACTATTGAACAAGTCCAACCTTCAAACTTGCACGAAATGACCGTAGAACAAGTCCAATCACGCTGTTATCCATTCTAGAACAACTCTTTGTCGCTTTCTTGCGGATACAATGTGAAAAGGCCTTGGACAAACCCAAATATTTGTCCAAAACAAGGCTCAAACATTATCACATCAAAATGTTTAATTTTTGTACAATCATTTGCCAATAAATTCTGGGAGAAAAATGGATAGACAAATACAAGTGTTCTGGGTAGTAAGGGTGGAATCATCAACATGACTTTTATGAGAAAGTTGCAGAGATTGACGAAAGAATTTAACCGTAACATATTTGAAATAGCAATCATACATGAACGTGCCATATACATGAGAGGAACACCAAAAGATACACCTCGAATTATATTCCAACAAATTACACGAACAAAACATGCTCACAGCATACCATCTTGACTAACCATCCAGCAAAATGTATTCAA
Source organism: Erythroxylum cassinoides (assembly GCA_027478405.1). Taxonomy (NCBI): domain Eukaryota; kingdom Viridiplantae; phylum Streptophyta; class Magnoliopsida; order Malpighiales; family Erythroxylaceae; genus Erythroxylum; species Erythroxylum cassinoides. Next base: position 49,655,241 of record JANIPM010000004.1, read on the forward strand.
TCAATGGAGGATGAAATCAAATTGCATCAGATCAAACACCCAAACCAGCACCAGTAAAAAACCATAAAAGGAAGGAAAAATTTAGGGCAACAACATGACTGAAATCCACATGGTCTTCATAAACCTGTCATACCGTATGAACATTGGCTTCGCATGATATGGCAGATTGAATAGCAATTTCATATTTGTGTCTTTGTAAGACATCTCCACTGTTGTCTGCGGGGACTATTGTCTAATAGCATTAGCAAACCAACCTTGCCAGGCGAAAGGTTGCATGAAAACCTGTGGTACAATCAGAGGTGAATAAATTGCATTAATAAATCATTAAAAGGGTGAAAAAAAAGATGCCACCATTTCAATACTGAACTCACAACTTTGACAGAGGCACAACAAATATGTTCATAAATATTACTAGAATGATTCAGTTTGTGTCTTTTCATTTCTTTTGGGCTAGGTTTTGAATTTTCTCAACATGTAACAAAGTATGTAGGTTCACGAGTTAACTTACTTGCTTCGACGAGCTTTCTTTCTCCAGAAAACAAAAGACACGATCCACTAAGTGCAATGAAACAAAGATAAATCAAGAAAGTTTCAGTTCACAGTACAAAAACTTTCAGGAAACATGTTTGGGATTGGAATAGTGCTAAATCACTGCCGTACTTTTAGCTTGTGTGTGGTCATTCAAGATTCATTGGCATAGGTGGCAAACATAATAATTTAAGATTCCTGACCAATCAAAAGGAATTTATATTTATATCTACATCTATATTCATGAATACTCGCGAGAGCGTGTGTGTGAGTATATATGTATGCATGTTGTGTTATCAAGATCCCACAATTAGGGCATCAGCTAGCAAGAAGTACATGAACTTTGGTTTAGAAAAAAGGCATAGATAGAGGTAACACAGGTTCTAGCAATACCAAATTAATTGATAATCAATACACTGCAGCTCATTTAAAGAAATTAATAAGTTACAATGTTGATAAAAGTGCACGTCAGACTATCTAAAATGTTGAGTCCACCTGACGGCCTTAGGAAGAATCGGAAGTTCAAGCGTGAAGTAAAAGTTTTACTATATCCATAGTTCTCATTAGAAGTATTTAGTTAGTAGATACACTAATATTATGATAGGCAGTAAAAGGCTCTCAATGAGAGTGTTTACTTCAGCCACCACAGAAAAAGCACACATATATAAGTTATACATGATAAGAAACAAAGATCATCTATATGCATAATAAATTTACCTTGAAAACCGATATGAAGGAAATCTTTCCAACAATAGATGGCTTCCTCACAGGCATCTGTCTTTCTGGTGTCACATCCTTGCACAAATGCTGGGCAATCTCTTTCAACAAAACTAGCTGTGCTTTATCCGTTCGCATTGAAATAATTGCCTGCCTCATAGATTCCCTGTCAGCCTCGAGTGCCTGAAGCCTCATGTAAAGCTTTTTTATATCAGGGTCACTGAAATCAGGCCTACTTAATGTCTCCCTAGGAGTGGACAAAACATCTTCATAAATTCCAACAGTAGCTTTTGATTCTGTAGCACCAGTATGTTCTGCCCCATTATGCACAGAATCAATGGTATAAATTCTGTCACTTGTATCATCTCCAAATTGTGATGCATTTTCCATATTTCTAACATTTGAATTGTCCTGTGTTTGTGAAACACAATCTACTTTCTTGAAGCCATTCTCAAACTTGAACCTAGGAGACTCTGTGGCAACATCTGGGACCCTTTCACTAGATATCCCTTGGAATGAACTCAAACTATCCAACGATAACCTCCTGCTATGCCTTGGCCGTCTAGGAGAGTAGCCAACTGTAACCTTCTCCAAGACATTCTTTGCCCCAGATAAATCCCCATTGACTTGACTGTTGCAAGGACTTCTCTCCATTTGATATATTCGGTATTCCAAATTCTTCAACCGGTCCCGAGGTGTTTCCCCAAATGCATACTTCTCAACATCAACAACATGCTCGTCATCATTATCATTCTCCAAAGGAGCATGGTTCGCATTTATATTGCACTTCAGGGGTGGATAGTTGTATTCTGGCAATTCAAATTGTTCGTCTATACTATCAGACATGTTAGGGTTGCAGCTGAACCTGACCATTTCAGCCTTTTCGATCTCCACCTCAACTTCTGCCTCTGTAAGCCCAAAACTCATCATCCTGTGTTTATAAGCTTGCACCTCACAAGTAAGCGATTGAATGGCCTGCTCCCTCTTATACAACAAGTCCTCCAAAGCTAGAATCTCTTGCTGGTCATGTGCAGTCTTCTCCTCCGCAAAACGCTTGAATTGCCTGGCCTCCATTTGGATCTCAGCCTTCTCCCTCTGCAATCTTAGTATCATTGACATTGCCTCATTTGCAGCTGAGCAAGAGGCATTTCTCTCCTCTTCCAACTCACTATACAAATCTTGAATAGTCTGCTGTTGGTTGCTAACCATCTCACGTAGGGCGACACATTCATTCTCAATCTGCACCCGCGGGTTGGAAAACCAATCAAACCCAGGTATGGAAAAGTGGTTCCCTTCCTCATATTCGTCATATTTTCGTTTTACAGACCGAAGCCACGATCCTGAGGAGGTACGAATTGCCAGAGAACATTTACACCCGCAATTACAACATTTCAACGAATCCCTTTTATGTGAAATCAATGGTGAAGCAGCGTCTAATTCCATAAATCAACTAGGCATTCAAGCTCAATCCAATTGAATATTAAAGCACAGCAATCTGACACATTACCTAGTGATAAAATCAATAATCCCCAATTATTGAAATAAAAGACAAGGAAAAGAACGGTATTGTCAATCAAGCTCTCAGGCTCACTCTCCCTCTGTTTGTAGATCACATACTACCCTTTCTCGATTCCAATTACCAGCTAACTTTGCCCCAAGATCGTACACACGAAATACCTACGATAAGAAAAAAGAAAAACAAGAATTCAATTAAACAAAGAAATGAAATCAATCCTAAGGAAAAATGGTAATACTAGTGAAAAAGGGCAAAATTTTCGACAAAAGAACAGAGAATGAGAGCCGTTACCTAAGAACAACGAAGAATCCAAGAGTGAGGGAAGGAGGTGAATTTGGATTCCCGGGAAAACCAAGAAGATTAGGTGCGAAACAGAGAAAATTAAGGGATCACGGGGCTAACAGACCCCTCAAGAACTTTCTCCAACTTTTCCTGGGACAGATGAATTGAACCATAAAACAGAAAGAAATGTAACAAAAAGGGAGCAGATTTTTTAATTTCTTATGGTTGGAGGGAAGGAGAATCGACGTGAAACACACACCAAAACCAAATATACGGAGAGAGAGTGAAACCCTAGATTTCTTTTTATTAACTTCTGAAAATCTGTTTGTTTGAAAGGTTTGTTTTTATTCCTCTCGATCTTCGTGTTGAGACTTGAGAGAGAGAGAGGGAGGTGCTTTATTTTTGGAATGGTGAGATGGAAATATTTACGGAATTTATGTTTTCAACCAATTTCTTAATTCTTTTCTCTGCGGTTGAATTTCTGTTTGGGCTGCGAGAAAGTAAGAAAGAATGGGATTATTAAAAAGAAAAAGAAAAACAAATTTGGAATTAAGATGAGACAACTTTATGACATGATTAATGATTCAGGGGTCAAGTTGGCATTGCCATCGCCATTATATTCACAACGGGGATTAGGATTGCATTTCTTCAACTCTGTGATTAAGGGAGCAGATAATATCCTTAATCACCAGTAACTATTTATTTAATAAATGAGATTAATAGAAAATGAATAAATGAATGTTTATAAAATAGGGTAAAAACGAAACCCATGATTAAGTGACTCAAATATCCCACACAATACCCAAAAATAAATAAACTAAAATATTAAAACACACAGAGAGATGAGCATGAGCCTGAATCAAGTGCGGAAGACATTTTTCTAAAAATATAAAAAATAAAATATCTGCTAAACTAATTCAGATCAAAGTGGCTGGTAGTTGGGTAGTTGTATTTCATGACACAACGTTGAGGCTGACGCCACTTTTGTGGAGACAGGAGTACTGTCGCTCATCATTTGATCCGCGGGAAAATGCAGCTCATTTAGTCAAGAGTGTTTCCATTAGCAGACCGGCGGGTCTATCACATCCCTGGCTCCATAGCAGCAGAAAAGGTTTGAGGAGTTTTGAAAGAGAGAACAACGAGGGTTATAAAGTTAGCAATTAGCGTAACCTTAATTCTGTTTATTATAATAATAATAACAATCATGAAGATGACGATAATAATGATAATAATAATAAATTAAATCAAAAATTAAATACATATATATTTAACATAATGAAAAGACATGAAGTGATAAATAAAATTTAATCTAATTTCAAATTAATAAATTTGGTATAAATTCATCGAATTTTGAATTGAGTTTAATTTTTAAAAAATTAAATTTGAACTTTAGGGTGGACTTAATATATACTATTCTAAAATATGAAATGATATATTTGTACTTTTGTTTTTCCTTGATTTTATTTTCTCATGCTGACGGTATGTCTAGCAGCGACGTTGACACTATAACACCCAACAATCTTCTTATTTGAGTTTTAGGCCTTTAAGGTCTCCTCTCTCTCTAGGTTTTAAATCCCATTTCTAGGAAGTTTCAGGTTTGATTCTATTCTAAGATTCGTTGGCAATTTGTAATCTAAATTTGCATGAAAATTATTGACATGGTTTAACTTCTCTTTGACGTGTAATATTTTAAAAGCAGAGTTAAAGTTAAACTAAGAAGACAAAAGAATTAATATTTAAAAAATTAAATTAATATTAAACTGTCATAAAATTAGTTAAAAATATGATTAAAAGATAATATTTTTTCTTTTTAAAGAATTTAAAGTTTAATTTAAAAATTATTAAATAAAAATCAATCAATTTATTTTATTTTAATTATAAAATTTTAAGAGTTATACTCCATTGCCAAAGCTAACCAATGACCGCTAACATTATGCTTAATAAAATGAAATCATTTTTGAGCCCCTACAATAACAACACGAATGTTTCTAGGTTAATGAAGGGCCTGAATTAAAGAAGTAAATTTCCATCTCCTCTTCTTCTCGCTGCTCTTCATCTTCTCCAATTAGGGCTTATTTCTTTTGTGGCAAAGACGGTTCTGTTTGGTTCATCTTTCCTTGCTTCTTCTTCGTCTAATTACTTTTATCGTTTCTCCGGTCAAGTTTACCGGTGAGATCTCTTTGTTGCTGGATATCTCCTTCCTTTGGGGGAATGGAGAAGTTCTTTGATCAAGTTTTTCTTTTATCTTCTTGGGTATAATTACTTTCTACAAAAATTTTATAATTAAATAAGCTAAATCGATTCAATTTTTTAATCATTAACTTTATTAAAGAGGGAGTTAAATTTTGAGAATTCAAGATCTTATTTTTCATTTTTGTTTGTCAGAGTTGTCCCCGTTAATTTTCTCTTTCAGTGCACCATATCTTATGTTACACTTTAAGGATTATGACCTTATTGTGAGTACCGGAAGATTATCAATAATACTGAAAATAATATAAGAGATATGACAAAATTTCAAACTTTGGAACATTTTAAAGGTTAACTGGTTAGGTCGGCTGTGCTAGGCCCAGATCCAGGTCCACGTGTCCACGGCCCATTCGCAGGTGGAAACCTTCCATGCATACGTAAAGACCTAAACCTAGCATCTATTTCATATATAAGGTACTGCTTTACCATGATACAGGTACGACATTAGAACCCTAACATTCTTTGCTTATAGCCACCAAAACCTTCACCAAAAGACTAACTTGAGCGTCGGAGGGGCCTGCCGGCTATCAACCCCCGGCGTGCCTTTTGCTGTTTTGCAGGTCTTCTCGTGCTAAAGACAACCAATCTCATGGATCCGAACAATAGCGTCCTGCCTCACCAAAATCAGGCATAACCAGTTAGCGCCTACCGTGGGGCCCGGCATCAGGGCACCACATTCAAAAACACTCAGATCAGTCAGGTGGCAGCAGCTAACCCTGATATAGTCACCGTTGCGACACTTGCGCTACAGCGGATAGGTTTGCAGTTACCTGCCACTCTCCCGCCGACACATCATGATTCCCGCACACAATCTTCGCACCCAAATGATCAACCACAACCTCAGAACCCAGATCAAGAAGAACAGAGCGTAGCCCTGGAGGACAATGCTGAGACCAGTACGCATCCAAATTTTCAGCACCTCCAAGATGCAAATCCTCCTGCACCACAACAAACCTCCCTCTCCCGAAAACAAATCGAGGAAGCGGCTGATCTATTGATTCGTCAAATTTTACAGTCTCAGCAGCAACAACAGCAGACACCCGCACGGCAGATTTATATGATGGCCGATCGCCATTATGCTGAAGCCCTAGAAAAAATCGTGGACGATCGGATCAATGTGGCCATGAATTCCCGTCCGAATCATCCATCAGCACAATATAGCTCTCCCTTCACCCCGGCAATCTTGGATAGCCTCCCAGCGCCCGGTACCAAAATACCGACGCCTAAAAAATATACTGGAAAGACCGATTCCTTAGACTATCTGCAACACTTCCAGTCGATGATGAACCTACATTGTGTCCCCGACACCATTCAATGTAAGGCATTTTGCACCGCCTTTCAAGAAGGAGCCCGACGATAGTTCAATAGTTTACCCCCATGTTGCATTATTTGCTTCGAAGATTTT
>JANIPM010000004.1:49684983-49703021 GCA_027478405.1 Erythroxylum cassinoides
ATTGTTCTTAATTTTATATTTCTATGATGATAAAATAATATTTTTTATATTAATTGTGGTTGTTATTTATATTTGGAATATGCAAAAATAATATTAAGAAAAATAAATTTGTCGTTATTTTAAATTTCTATTATTACGATTTTTTGAGACAGGTTGGTTTAAATTATAAAGTACAATGTTGAAGAATTATTTTGCAATTTTTTAAAAAATTTAGGCACTATTTTATAAAATTAAAAAAAATACCTAAAACGGTATTCGGTATTGATCAGTATTGGCACCAGTATCAATATAATATTATACCTGAATCTAATCTAATACCAAATTCGGTACAGTATTAATAACATTGTATCAAACACATAACACTATAAGCATAAATTAAATTTAAAAATAATATATTTATGTCACGTCACTAATGACATGACAATAACAAATGGAATCAAATATTTAAAATTTAAATTAAACTTTTAAAAGATAAAGTTTAATTTTTAATGTCTAGCCTAAATTAAATTTAAAAATAATATATTTATGTCACGTCATTAAGGACATTACAATAACTAAGGGAATCAAATATCTGTCATATTTAAAATTTAAATTAAACGTTAAAAAAGATAAAGTTTAATTTTTAAAGTTACTTATTAAGATGTGAATATTGTGATTATTTTTATTCTTTTCGTCATAATAACAATAGATATATTTCTATGTATTTCTAATTTTGCGTGTATCATAATGAAGTACAATTCATGTCAGAAAATAAGGAACGCAGTCTACCTTAATTTTTTTTAAATATATCATAAGTAAACGAATATACATATTACACTATCAATAGAGGAAAAGAAACTCCAACTATATTCTCTACCAGAATATTAAAGCAACCCACAGGCAAGTATTGATACCAATGAATATCAAGATCTAAAGACCTGGCATGGTTTGCTAACCAATCTGTGACTTGATTAGCCTCTTAATATATATGCCTACTTTTTACAATTCATTCACGGTTGAAAAGTTATATTTGTCATAAACTAAATAATAACAAGTAATACCCATAAACAGTCCCTCAAGCGTGATATATGAGCAATTCTAATAATACACAATTTTAGCTAAGATAAGCCTTTGCCGTAAACTCTTAATTTTTAATCATTATAGAAAAAGTCAGTCAAGATTCCTAAATAGGCTTCTTATCTGAATAAGTTAAAGAAAAGAGATTTGTATTGAATTAAAGAACAAAGGATAACTAATTCCTTCTTTTTGGACGAACTCTGAACTCAAAAGGCATACATGGTAAGACTGACTTGACTTTCTTCATAAAACATACCGAGCATATTCTTTCATTTAACTAATATAAAAGCCAGACGAGTCCTCCATCGTTAACGTCACAAGAGTTGTATCTTGAACTAAACAATCAATAACCAATAGAATATCTGGTTTGGGCTTCCCAATATTCCTTCACTTGCTTTGTCAGCTCCGCACGTTCAATAGCCATCCTTTCCCTCCAGTAATCTTTACATCTGGAGAAAAGCTTATTAACCAGTCATACATACATGTGCATACCATTACTAGCACTGAGGGAAGGCAAAGAAGCGCATGGCCTTTTGATGTCCTCACCTGTTTTTCAATAGCAGACCAAGTTCTAGCATGTGGACCGCAGTACCATATACCCCAGTCTACATGAGAGAGAGAATTAAGAAAATAACAATAAGTACGGCAGATTCAATTAAATTAAATCCACTCTCACTAAAGCTTTCCTGAAAGAATTTGGTAAAGATATTGGCAGCAGAGGAATTTCTGTTTTTGATGCATGTATTCACTTCCTTTGCAAATAACAGAAGCTTTTTAACACTGGTTAATTATGACAAACAAGTGCAACTATACCTTACAGCAGCCAAAAATGGATGCCAACACAACATCTGGACAATCCAGCCATGGCAGCAAACAATGAAGATAAATTTGCAACACTCAAATGAAGGCTGCATCTTTTATCTCAGTTGATAGAGCTATATATTCATTGCACCCAGTGAACCAAAGTCAGGGATTAAAATGCGAGGTATAAATTGTTAGAAATCATCTAGAAAGATAACTGTTAGAGATTTTGACTTTCTAGATAGTTGTCGTCAAAATCAAGCAATTCTCCAAAGCAAAGTGTTATGTACAGTTATCTAGAATCTGGCAATTCACCAAAGCAGACAAGTGTCATATTCTTATGGCAAAAGGTAATAGTTGATCATGTTTTGGGTTCCTTGTCTTTATTTAGCCCTTTATTTATTGTGGCAGGAAATCACTGAGTGCGTGAACTAATAAAAAAAGGTATAGCAATCCACCAACAGAGTTAAGACCATAAAGATCTTTGAAGAAAAATTAAGATTGATGCTGATTCTTTCAATCGTCCTCCTCTGATCTAAAGTAGTTTGCCCAAGAAAACTAAACATATATAGTGTTTTTGTTATCGTTGACATCTATACATCTAGAAGCACTAACCAAATTTGAGATAGTAGGGTGGAATTTGGTTACCATCAACAGGACCCATTGCACTATTCAACATTTCGTGGATATGAGCAATAGGTTTTGGCAGAATACATGTATCTCAGACATCAAGGAAAATGGACATGTAAAAGGAATGACTACAAAGTTTCACTAATTGACTAAATCAAAGAGGCATTACAGAAGTTGAATAGTCACCCCTTGAAAATCTCGACAGATCTTTTTGAATATATTGATCATTATTCCATCTTAGGGATGTAGGCCACCAATATATTCTAAAACTTGCAGTTCACAACCTGCTATATTTCTGGAAGCATAGAATTGACTAATTTTGTATTAAATATTCAATGATAAAGAAATTAAATTGGTCTAAGAATTCGAGATGGTTTTATGTCTTTTACTTCTCAAGCACTGCTGATGGTCCCTTTTGAAAATAGATTCTTCTTCATGAGTTGCATGCGTGAATGGATTCAGAACATACACATAAACGTGTCTGTTATGTTACTCTAGATCTGTGTCAAAAATGTGTACACGCAAAGCAGTCTGTAAAATCACATAATTTTCCATTTTGTTAAAATAATCCAGAATCCAGAACCTCTCTGCAGACGGGGCATTTTGCTTCGGGACTTGCGGTTTTAAGTCCTTCAAACACTGGCATAGAAGCAGCTGAGCAAGCACATAATCTACAGAACAGATGACCACAGCTCAAAGCATACGGATTACATACTGTCTCCTGAAAGATGAACAGGAAAAAATTTAGGATGATCGAAATGCGTCCATCTTCTTTACATTTATGCTTGGAATGCTTTAGAAGATATTTCTTACCAAGCAAATGGCACAAGTGAGACTATATTCTAGCTTTGTATTATTAGGGAGTATCAGGGTCATAACAGGCTCTGTAGTATTAAGATCACAGTAAAAGTGACCACAAGAGTTATTGAACTCTCCATCAACCAATCCATTAAAGTTCAGACAAAAAGCTCCCAACTCCATAAGCCAAGGTGATTGCAACAATTCTATATGTTCAGTTCGCATCTTGGATTTGAAAATCTTCCCGTTGGCAGAACTATGTACCTAAAATGGATTTGGAGATAATAAAAGTCTCTTCAATTTCGCGGTAAGCATAAATTAAAATAGCAAAGCAATGATATTACCAGAATCCACGTACTTTATCGTATTTCTTCAGGATTTTAGTGATAGCAATTGCATTCATCGTAATGTATTCCATCAAGATCCGTCCTTCTTGAACCATAGCCTGTTGATTATTACTGAAACAATGAAGTAGCCGCAGCATGCATCCTTGCACACCATTGGCAATATGAAGATGGAGTAGATGTTTAACTCTGGAACTAAAGCAGACAACTATATCTGAAGCTTCTTTTGTCAATTCAGGAAAGAACATCTCATCACAAACTACAAAACCCCATAAACCTTCGTTACTATAAATTCCAACAAAATCCCAAACAACAAACACCCACAAAATTGAATGTGAAAAATTACCTGGGCAAGATTCGCACTGACACTTTCCTTGATGTAGCTTAGTTTTGCAGGACCTGTTTAATGCTTGACAAGCTCTACATCTTTTCAAGACTTTCTTAAGCTTCTTATACTCAATATGAGAGCATTTGTGCAAAAACTGTTCCCGATCACCGTGGAGGTACTCCTGGAACGTTTCTCCAAATTTCATCGTTCCAAAAATCAGATCAAGACACAAGTAAAATCTCAGGTAACCCAACAAACCCTTTAAACAACCCACTCAATATCGAGGGGAAAGAAGATGAAAAAAATCAAATAATTACTTGGAAAAAGAAAATGGGTTTGGAATAAGCACAGAATCAAATTGCCAAAACGAGAGAAAAAATAAACAAGAAGGAAGTAATGAGAAATTGATAGAAGGGTAGAGCATTCAATGATTTAGGAATTCGAGAGAAGTAACGAGGCGAGAAGAAAGCGGAAATTGAATGTAGTATTTTTGTGAAATGTTATTATTATGTTCGAATCACAACAGACACCCGCCTTTTTCTCGGACACCAAATGTAATTGAACTTTTAATTGGATCCACTTTCGGGCCTTCTTTGTCTGCATCCCTGTAAATAAGAACCAAGAACAAAACGTTACTGAAAAATAGCCCAATGAATCTAAGAACTTCGGCCTCTTTGGATTCCACTCCTATCTTAAGGGCCATTGTTCACTGTCCTGTTTCTTAACTTCATTGTGCCTGTCTCTGAGATTGAACAACCGAGGAGCTATTTTCTCTGCTCTGTCTCGGTATTCGCTATTTGCTATTTGTTCTTTTCAATTTCTTTTTCATCTTTTCACTAATTCCTTTTATCTCTCTTTTTGTGTGTGTGAAAAATCTATGATTATCAAACAACTAAACCTAGTTGTTATTGAAGCTTAAAGTTAGGATAGAAAATATGAGATCGATCGAACCTTACGCAAGCGTGTTTACTGTATTCCTTCCATTTATGTAATCACTACAACTATTGTAGGGCAGCCAGTGCTTCATTTCTCAGTCATTAAAATTCATGAGTAGGTCAGGTATTTCTGGGTTTATCAACTTTGTGGTTATTATTTGATTTTGTCCTTGTTGAAGCTTTTTGATTAAGTATTGTGATTGCAATGGCTGAAGCTCTCTTTTGATTGAACTCATTATTTACGCCTAACTTGAACTTAATGGATTGCTATGAGGATTGAGACTAGCCGTTAGGTAGTCATTACTCGTAGATTTTTTTGTGGTCTGGGCGCTTTTCTTTCAATTTCTACCTTCCAGATATACTCTTAGGGGTTTATAACCTTTCAGCTACGTTCTTTGCCCTGAGAGGATACTTGCCTCAGTGATAATGTTCAAATTCTATGTTATAATTATATTTGCTGCACGCACTGAGAAAGGTTAAATGGTGTAAGATCTGCAAAGAAAGAAATTTTATTAGACATGACAACCAGTATAAAGAATTCATGATTTGTGATGTTGTCACCACTATCATCATTTCTGCTGGTAATGCGTTCTTTTAGTTTAGTAACATTGGCCCAACTTTTACTGATATTCATCGGATATGAATGTCAAGAAATGGGACCCTTTTATTTTTTATTTCTTTTGCTCTTTTGAAGGAGCTAAATTTTTTAATAAATTCAGTTTTGGATTTTTTGCGAAAGTGGTTTTATTGTGATGTTAAAATGGAATTGTTTTGCCTTGAACTGACATTGATGAAGTCAAGGTGTTAGCAGTTAGAATATTCTCTGTATTTTTGGCATTGCACGGTTGAAGTAACAGCAATTTCTGGGTAGTGTCTCTCTCCAGGTTCTGGATAAATCATGAACTGACTGTTTTACTGTGCTTCAAGAAAAGACTGATTACTTTGTTTTAATCGGAATTATTCTTGCTTGGTTAGTTTATTGTCAATGTTTCTTCTTTTTGGTTGCGCTTGTCCAAATGAATTATATACTGATGTGGTATCTATTTGGCAGATTCTCAGTTAATGAGAAAACCAAAACAAAGACAACAGTTGGCAATGCCTGCAAGCAAGAATAGAAATCCTAGTGACTCTGACTTGCATGGAGAAGATGGTTGGGTTATAATTAAAAAACAAAGGGTCACCATACTGGTACCTCCCTTACCAGATGTGAGAAACACTCCATCCCCAGATCCAGGACCAAGCAAGCTAATAGCCATGCCTATAAAATCAGCAAATTGTAGATCAACAGACCTGATAGAGACCTGTACCAGGCAGCCATCTGTGGATAAAATAGATAACACTGCATCATTGGCTCCTAATAGAAATTGTCAATCAACCAGAACAGCTCTGGTTCGACAGTCATCTGCATTAAACAAGTTGCCAAGATCAAATGTCAATAAGGAATTGGAAAATCCAGATGTAGCAGATGCTTTAAAGCCTCGTTATATCCTTGGTGTATCAAGCATCCGAAAACAGCCTAGACTGTGGCATGGACCGGGCAGTTCCCTGGAAAGGCATATGTTGCTAAATCAAAGATTAAGGGCATCACTTGTTGAGAGGAAGCTTCAGAAAGCTGGGGGGTTGAGTAGATGGTTAACATCTCTTGGATTAGGTCAGTTTGTGAAGATTTTTCATGGGAAGAATGTCAGTAAGTTTCAGCTAGTGAGCTTAACCATGAAGAAGTTGAAAGATATGGGTGCAGATGCAGTAGGTCCGCGGAGAAAGCTAATGCATGCCATTGACTGTATCTGCCAACCAAATTGTTTTGGAGCCTTCTGAATGTCCCAAGTGGTCAGAAGAGGAGGGACGTATCTAGCCTTGCTGGTGCCAGGAGTAGTTCTTTTAGATGATGAAAATTTAATCTGTCCAGTCTTACCTGTAGATGTTTTTTTCCGGATAGTTTGGGTGGGAAATACTCAATAGTTGTCTTGAGGATTGAGTAGTAGGATCTTAAGCTATTGCTATTGTAACAGAGGTTTGTAGATGTTAAAACTAAAAGACAATCACTTATTTTCTGCCAATAGATATTATGGTTGATTGATCGAGTTGTACGAGATGAAATAGGGTGCACTTAGAGAGAAGGTGTGAGCAGAATTCACTTAGTGTTGATCCGTGGTTTCATTGATTGCGCATGGTGGTTTCAGTATCATCAGCTATGTGTATGTTTATAAAGTATCTTTGACACAAGACAAATTGTTAATACGAAACAAAATATGAGTTATTTCATGAATCCAAAGCACACATTTTATTTGAATTGTAACATGAATGGAGTTTTGGTTTTCTCTATAAGCTTAAACGTCATGTAGAGATACTGCGTCTTTTTTTCCTCTTGGATATTTTTTAGAACTCTTTTTTGACATAACTGAATTGGAAAATTAGAAATCAAGTTCTTTCATTAATTATATTCCTTGTAAAATACATCCATTATATAATCAATTTTCTAACTCTTTATTTCTACTATTTGTAACATCTTGGCTATTTAAGTGTTGATTTTTATCTTATTCTGAAGGTAGGATTAGATTTTCCTATTTTATTAGGATCATTATCTACTAGATATCAATTTTTCTAATTTACTAACACACCTTCTTAAATTGGTGCAAAAAATGTATATTATGAATAACCGACTACCTTGACGTTTAAATGATTGTCTTAACCAATATTTTAAAAATCGAATTGGATTGACCGATTTGACCGAAATTAGTTTGAATCAAATAGTTATTCAATTCGGTTTCATTTAATAACCTATATATATAACAACCGTTTAGATTATTTAAGAAATAGTTGGTTTATTAGTGAACCACTCAAATCGGTTGGTCTATATACATAAACTTCCGAAATTAAAAAAAAAAAAACTCTCCTTGCCTTTACACTCTCTTCACCATCTTCTTTTTGCAGATCTCATTGCTTCCAAGTAAAGGTGGTTGTTTTGAGTTTAAAATGCAATTTCTCTCTTAAAGTTGTAGTCACTTTTGGGATGAGTTTTTTCGTGATGAAGTAGTTGTTGGGATTTAAGTTCTCTCAGAGCTGAAATGGTGGAGGTTCAAACTTTGGATTCGTGAACAATTATGGACTGCATGGCTACTTTAAATTGCATTAACTAAGAATATTAAGGTCCTTGTCCTCTCTTAGGTTCTGACTTGTCCTCTCTAGCATCCCTCTCTCCTCTCTTCTATTCTCTTGTCACTCTCTACTAGCCAGATCTATCCTTCTTCACCACTGCTCTTGTCATACAAGTCCAACACCAAATCACCAACTTTCTAAGACTTTAAGTTCTGTGGAGTTTTATTCAGTGAAGCTTTGGCCTGGGCAATTTGCAACACTTAGTGTTATAGTTTTTTTTTTCTCATTTATGTGAACGACAAGATCAATTTTCAAAAGGTTGGCTTCTAGATATGTCTGAGCCTCACTTCCCAGGTTCCAGATGCCAGAGAACTCCATTCCTAAGGAGGCAACATTCCATATCATCAACGATGAGCTTTGGGTTCAAATAGATTTTGCAAAGAATGATGGGAACAAATTAGAGTTTGGGATGAAGAATGCCTTGATGAGGATGAAGGGTGTATAGGGGAAGATATAGGTAATGGAAGCAAGGGCAATAGGGCAGGTTGTTTCTCTACCTTTGCGAGCTTAACTATTATGTCTACTATGACAGTTTTGTTGAGTTGACACATTTTTAAAGTAATTCAAAAGCTTCTGAGTGTTGCTGGAAAACCTCTACAAAATTAGGTGATAATTTCTATAATGTGGCTTTTGTAGTCGCGTTTGGAATAATCTTTAAGATTGTTCCATTCAAGACATTAGGTTACAATCATAATGCAATAGGTTTTCCCTTTAGCAAAGGTACCATCCACTATTTTATTTTGTATATAGAATATTTTGTCATATGAAATTGCTTAGGTATATCTCCATCAACCTTTTTCCCAGTTAATAGATTTAATATGAGTTTGGGAATTGCCACATGAAAACAAGGTTTCAGGTTTGATGTTTTAACTATTTATTTTAATATGGCTTCTTGAGTATTGAGTTTAGTTGATTAGTCTTCTAAATAGAGGCAATCACTTAACTTGTTAAGTAAAAGGTCATAAAATAAAGTTAGATTCATTTGATTTTTTTATATAAATTTTTGAGCTTGTTTAATTAAGTTTTCAAACTCTTATATCACAAATTATTTTATTTTTAATTAGTGTTATAATTTTTACTTCTTATTTATTATATACCGACTTTATAATGGTTTAATAACGGTTAAACCTTTAAACTTTAAACCTTTCTTTTAATTGATTCGATGTTTGGTCCAATTTTTTAAAACATTGGTCTTAACAACCCTTTAGTTAATATGTTTACAACTTATTGTGTTGTTGGAATGAATAGAGTACATATTATTCATGCTTCATGCTTTTCCTTAATGAAGTTCTTATCAATCTTAACGTGTTTTGTCATATTATAAAGTACTGGGTTATGGGTAATACTTATGGCTATCTTATTGTCACAATACAATCTTATAGGAAAGCTTACTAGATTTTGAAGATCTTCTAAAACTCTTTATAGCTATAGAACTTCACACACATATTGAGTCATTAATCTAAATTTTGCTTCAGCACTGTTTCTAGCAACTGCACTTTATTTCTTATATCTCCATATTGTTGAATATTGTCTCAAAAGAAAGTCAAAAATGGAAGCTTGCAAAGTCAGAAATCTTACCTTCTTAAATGTCAGAAATCTCAGCCTGCTTTCGGTGATTATTGACTCAACAATGGTGGCTTGATTGGAGGTTGGTGCAGCAAATTTTGACATGCATCCATGAAGTTCTCTATAAAAGAGAAGCAAATGAAGAAGAAGAAGAGAGAGCACAAAGAGAGCAAAATTTCTGGTAAGAGAAGAGAGAAGAAATTGTTAGAGTGAGAGAGACTTTTACGAAAGAAAAAGAATAGAGAATAGTGAAAGGGAGAGAGAAAAGAAAAAAAACTATTTATATTTGTTTTGTTTCTCTTTTCTAGTAGTAGTGTGTGAGCTTGGGTTAATTTGGGTCTTTTAAAAAATTGAGTGACAAATACTATTGTATGCTCTCATTGATTATAGTGAAATACTCAATCGTCTCCAAACTGGACGTAGGCATTACCGAACCAGTATAAATTTTTTTGGTGTTCTTGTTGCTGTTTATTTTTCACTCCAAATTTATTAACGTTTCTGCACAACACATATAACTAAGTTGCCCCAAAGTAATGTACAATATCTAGATGTTAATCTTCTATCAATAGTTGATCCTGCATTGTCAACATCAATATAGAACTCCACTCCTCTACTTTCTTTCTTTTAAAAAAAAGACCCATTCTGAGAGTGCCCTTTAAATATCGAAGGATTCTATACACAGCTTCTAGATGCTCCTCATATAGGAATGCATAACCTGACTAGCCATACTTATAGCTAAGGAAATATCAAGTCATGCATGTGCCCTACCAATCTCTGTTACCTTCCTGTATCTACTGGTATTCGATCTTTAACATCTCCAAGTTTGACATTATACTTTGTTGGAGTTTCTGAAGGCTTATATCCACTCATTCTAGTCTCCTTTAAGAGATCTAAAATATACTTCCGTTGTGAAACCCTAATTCCCTTTATTGATCTTGCTACTTCCATTTCAAAAAAAATATCTTAGCTTACTTAAGTCCTTAATTTTGAACTCCTTGGCTAGACTTAACTTAAGTTTCCTCATTTCTTTTATATCATCTTCAGTTAAAATTATATCATCCATGTAGACAATTAGAACTGAAAATTTGTCATTAATGGATCTTTTAGTGAACAAAGGATCAGATTGTCCTTCACAATAACCTTGACCTTTAATAAACTTTGTGAATCTTTCGAACCATACTCTGGGAGACTTCTTAAGACGATAATTTGCATACTTTGGTTCCAAACTTTGTAGAGAATCTAGGGGGAGGCTTCATATATACTTCTTCATCTAGATCTCCATTCAAGAAAGCATTCTTTATATTTAACTTATTTAGAGGTCAATCAAGATTTACAGCAATTGAAATGAGGGTTTGAATAATGTTTAATTTTGCCACTAGTGAAAAAGTCTCATAATAATCTATATCATATGTCTGGGTAAAGCCTTTAGCAACTAGCCAAGCCTTGTACCTCTCTAAAGATCCATCATAATTTGAATTTTAGGGCAAATACCCATTTACTTCTAACAACTTTTTTTTGGTAGATTGACTTCTTCCCAAGTTGCAATCTTTTCTATGACTTTCATCTCTTCAAGAACAACTTCTTTCCACTCAGGAACTTTTATAGCCTCCAGAATATTGTTAGGAATAGGAATACTAGATGCTTATGAAATAATGGTATAATATATGGGTGAAATACTTTTGTAAGTCACAAAGTTGGAGAGAGGATGTTAGGTACAAGATCGAATACCTATCCTAAGAGCTATAGGGAGATCAATTTGAGAAGAAGAGTTTAGCTTAGAGTCACTTACAAGAATATTTTTAGAAGTATGGTCATTTGTCGAAACATCATGATTTTCTTGATCTAACCTTTGGTTAGACTCATGAGGATGTTGCAAAAGAGTGGCCTTTTGTTTTTGTGCTAAATGTTCCTTTGAATATGCAAGACCTTTGTACCATTTCTCATCTATCTCCATGTTTCCAGTATTAACATTTGGTGATCGTGTTTTCATAGGTTATTTATTAACCAATCCAACATTGTCAATATTTACTTCATTTGTTGTCTTTTTGTGAATGATCATAAGAGGTATCACTTTGAACAAATTTAAACCGAAGATCTGAATCATTTAAGAACTTATCTTCACTGATATTTTGCTCCCCCCAACGACGACAATTATTATGGTATGAAGTACCTTAAGAGAAAGTAACATCCATATATACAACCATCCTTTTTGAAATTAGATCAAACCATTTGTCCGCTTTGATTAGTGGGATAAACTACAAATATGCATTTATATGCTCTAGTTTTGAAAGTTTGGAATCATGATAATGAACAAAAGTCTAGTTACTAAAAATTTTTACGGGAATGTTTGTAATGAGTCTAGTAGTTGTAAAATACTTAGTAAAAACCTGAATTGGTGTTTTGTAATTAAAGATCCAAGTGGGCAATATTTTTATTAAGTAGGTGGTTGTTAGAATTGCTGACCAATAAAGATATTTAGGAATCTTTGTTTGAAGGATCAATGCTCTAAATATTTCAAGAAGATGTTTGTTTTTTTCAACACCCCATTTTATTGTGTTGTATTATTATAGGAACTCTAACGAACTATTCCTTTGTCAGCAGAATAAATTCCCAACATATGGTTAAAAAATTCTTTCTCATTATCACTTCGAAATTTTTTAATCTTACTTTGAAATTGTGTTTGAATCATGTTATAAAAGTTTTTAAAGATTCTTTCAGTATCAATTTTTCTTAAGATAAAGACCCTAATGACTCTAGTATGATCATTAATAAATGTAATAAACCAACATTTCCTAGACAATGTAGTAACTCTAGAAGGACTCCAAACATCATCATGGATTATGATAAATGGTTGTGAAGTTTTGTAAGGTTATGGTGGGAAAATGCAAGACGATGTTTTGCTTATTCCCAAGACTCATATTGAAACATTAAAGGGTTTATGAATAACTTCGAAAACAAATGCTTTAAATAGTGAAAACTTGGATGGCCTAATCAACAATTCCATAGCATAACTTCGTTATTACTATAAATTGAAATATAATTGAAACAAGTTTATTGATCTTTCCTTCTAAAGGTCTGTCCTTTGTAAAAAATATAAAGGCCACTATTCTGTTTAGATCCCCAATTGTCTTCCTGGAAGTTATATCCTAAAACTCACAATGAGAAGACAAGAAAATTAGTTGATAATTATAATTAAAAGTAAGATTGCTTACGAATAAGAGGTTTTATGATAGGTTAGGAACATAAAAGACATCTTTGAGTTTTAGGGAAGAAGAGAGAGGCACCATTCAAGTATTTTTTTTCCATTCAGCTTATGAATGGCGATTTAGAAAGTGTTTTTTAATAGAACAATCGATGTAGGTATGCACTCCTCCTGAAGTCACCCCACTACTGTCAACAGAATAAGTTGAACTAGAACCCACCATAGTTGCCTTGAAATTTATGATCTAATAGAGAAAAAAAATGATGGCATAACACAAACCCACCAACAAAGTGATGAAACAAACAAAATTGACATAATTTAACAAAAAACCTACCTGTGAAAACCTCACAAATTAGGACAACAATGGAGAACAGATTGAGACAACAGTTGCAAGAGGAGGACAATAGCAATTTAAAGAACCAAGCCTTCAAGATCACTGGAGGATAGGACGCCAAGTCCAAAAACTTGGTCAGAGGTGAGGACACTGTCACATGTGCCTGAACATGTCAACTGACTCACATGTAAGGATTTTGATGGCTAGAAATCCGATGGTAGCTCACCAGTGAGAGAAGTGTAAGATTATGCTATTTAAGCAAAACTTCAAATAAAGAACAATGAGAAAGCAAAAGCTAGGTATCACTGTTTTGATACCATATTGACAAAACTAAATAGGAAAACTAAAACTCAATTTCTTTCATTTTATTCCTTGATTGGTGCACCATAAATACAAAAAATACAACCAGTATAGAATCAATATCCTAACTAAAATACATCTAGTATAGAATCAATATTATAACTACTTATCTCTACTAATCTCTAACATCTTAACTACTTAGGTGCTAATTTATCTTATCATAAATCTAAGATAAGATTTTCCTAATTTATTGGGATCATTGTCTACTAGATATTAGTTTTTCTAATTTATCAACACTTTTAAAGTTTAAATTTTATGTTTTTACACATTTTATTTTAATATTCATTTTTATGTTTATATTTTAACCTTTCTTCATCTTCCTTCAGGTCTTTTTTTTCCTCAATTTATAGTTTATCACTTTTTCTATTTCTCATCATTTTTTCTGACTTTAAAGTTCTATTCTTCTAGAACCTTCTTTTTGGAGACACTTCTTCCATTTCTCTTTTTTAAGGTTATTGTTTTTTCTCTCTCTTATTTTCTTTGTCTTCTTATTGCATATTCTTTTAAAGTTATGCTCCTCCTAAGTTTTTCTTTTTATAATCTCCATTATTTTTTGTCCTTTAGTCTCCTATATTTTTTATATTTTTTAGGTATAACATATTCAAATGTGTCTAACGTTTTAAGATTTTTTCAATTTAGTGCCAAACTTTTTAAAGTCTTCAATTTGGTGACTAACCTTCTAGAACATATACAAATTAGGTCAAAAGGTTATTTTAATGATATGACATGTTTATTAAATCTCACATGGATGTCCATTTAATAACCACATCAGCAAAAACTATCATTTTAAATTGAATTGTTAATATTTTAAAAGATTGGTCACTCAATTGAAAATTTTAAAAGTTTTGACACTAAAATGAAAAAATCTCAAAATGTTAAGCAATTTAAGATTGATTATCTCTTTTTGTGATTTCATTATGCTCTGATCATTTCTTTTAGTCTTTTCTTCTCCCCCTCCCCTCTAAGCCTCCTTCCTCCTCTCTCCCCTCCTTGTTGCTACCCAAACCTCAACCTTGTCGTGGATGGAAACATCAAATGTCTAGCTTCTGAATTCCCTAATCCTCTTTAAAATCCCAAAATTCCAACCACTTATAAAGCCCTAGACTAACCCAAACACGAATTTTGAGCCTTTTGTAGTTTCTCCTATAAATCTTCATCCTTTGCCTCCCAGCCATCTTCTTTCCTCTTTGGTTACTTATAGGAAAGAAAGTCAAAAGTAGATTTTACAAGGAATTGACCTCTATAGTAGATACACCTCCCTCAACAGAGATCTCTCAAGTGCAACCTCAAGCAACTTTGGACCCTCCAACACCTTTCCTTGATTAGGGACCAGATCCCCAGCCTAACAAAATACTAATCAAGCAGTTATAGACCTATATGATCAAGTCACGTGTTCCCTTCTTACAAGCTTCCTAACAAGGGTAACTCCTTAGAATCTCCTTTTATTTCTTCAGCATGTATTTCAAATAAATTGTTTTCTCACAACAATTTTATCCTCGTCAATATACCAAACTCTAGCCTAGAATTAGTAGCTGAACTTATGGATTTGACTCTCTAGACAAAGGTAAGAAAAAGAAGAAGAAATCTAGAAGAAAATTTAACACTATTATTTAACCTTATACTTATGTTAATTTTTTTAGAATATTATAAGGGCTTAATTATTCCTCCAAATTGTTGGGTGTTAAGATATTGTTTAAAATCCTATAGACTCTTTTATCATTCTAATAAAAATAATAGTTAAAATTTACCACTTCAATAAAAAATTCTTATAATGTTTTTGATAATTGACCTATTATTAATTTGCCTCAAGCTTATAATGATTGTATTGTGATTTTTTTGTACCATAATTCTTCAGTTATTTTGTTACCTATTCCTCATATCAAGTCATTTGTATTAAATCCACTCATCTTCCTTCTAGTGTCCAGTTCTTAATCACTATAGTCTATGGCTATACCAATTTGATCTTAGGAAAAGCCTTTGACATTCTCTCTTAGACGATAGTCAAAACATCTCTTAATAAACTTTGGATAGTCCTAGTAAATTTTAACACCATTTTAAGCCCTTTTCAATTTATAAACTCTAATTTGCAATGGAATGATAGCATAATATATCTAAACAACACTTTGTATAAGTGCCATCTATCTGACATAAAATTCACCAGGTCTCTCCACACATGAAGCAATAAACAATCATACAACTTAGACATCAGTAAAAAGTTGGATAGATCCTTAATCAACCTTGAGTGACTTCTCTCTCTTCTTTCAACAACTGCTCAATTTAGACTTCTTAACATTTCAAATCATTGTTTAAGCTACATCACCTTTTACAATAACCTGACTAAAATGACCTTTCCTTTTAAATTTCTAACCTTTCTTACTAATCAAAAGATCTTTATTTGAATCACAATCTTTATTTGAATCACATAAAATGCCTGGTTTACTAAAATTCATGGTTCTATAATGTTCTCCATGGTTATAATTTTTAAATTCATTAAAAACAAGTTAAATTATTTGATGAGAATGAAGTTGGGGGCATTAATAACAACTTCAATCTTCTCATAACTCAAGTAAATGTGTTCCATACAATTGACATCATCCTATATTTTAAAATAATTTAATAGATAATGTGGATTGTCTAAGGTTGTTTTTTATATATTAATATTACCTTTATTTCTTTTTATGATAATATCTAGTTTCTTAGAGTCTATTATTAATTAATACCTATAAAATTTATGCTTCCAGAATCTTATAAACATTTCTTAACCTTTTAGATTTGCTTTACATATGATAAATTATTTTTATGCTTAGGTCTAATTATATTCATTTCTTTATTTTTTAATTTGAATGTATAATCTTGTTTAAAAAGGCTTATTTTAATATTAACAATCTTATTTGTTTTCTTGTTTAAAGAGGCTTGTTTTAATATTAACAATCTTATGATTTTAAAGATGTATTCCCTGATGATGTTCCTAGTTGTAAAATTAGCAATTTTATGCATAGATTGAGAGGCATTAGAATTGGAAGAGTTGAAGCCCTTGAGAGTGTTTGCAGTTACACTATTTATCCCATTGCTAGAGCTAGCATAGCCCCTTAGGATGTTGTTGAAAGAACTTTAAGAGGTGTTTGAGTTAGTTTGCCCAGATTTTGGTGGATTTTTCATCTGATTCTTAAGCAGTTTTGTTATGTTATTGGTGCTAGTCATATAAGAAGAAGCATGTGATTGAAATTGTGATCTATTGTAAGGCTCATAACCATTAGTGACATGTGGCTTTAAGTTAGGTAATGAGCTAGTTTTTTCAAGGGCTAGAGCCTCACGAACGGTTTATTTAGCCAAGTGAAAATTTGTTTGAAACTTTCTCTCCTGCTGCTCCTTTGGCTGTGAAGTAAAGAACCTATCTTGACTTTGACCATATAGAAGCTTTTTCATTTTCTATTTCAAAAAAGTGTTCCAATAAATTTTTATTTTATTCTCTATTCTTTAAAGAAGATAGGAGGCTATGGTCACCCATCTATATAAAAAATAAATCTTTAATTACTTTTGAGTACCTTATAGCCTTGCTTTTATTCTAAGGAAAATTAAAGAAATGGAGAATATATAATGAATCCAGACTTCTAAATGGTGTCAAACATTGTCATCTTAATGATTTCCTTTTCAATTTCTTAAGTCTATTGACGTAGATAAATATATGGCATGGGCCTATAGATAAATTATTAAAATATGCCAACTATGTTTCTTTCAAAGGAGGATTAACAGAAATAGTTAATTGGGGTTATTTTGGCATGTCTGGAAAACCTTATGGCGCCTTTTGAATGAGTTAAAATGATAGGTTCTAATTTGACTTTTAGTATAAACGTTAGGGTCTCTTTTGACCATTTGTTATACTACCATTGTTTTTTAGTACATTAAAAAGATGCAACATTATATTAGAATGACAATATTTTAATTATTAATTAAATTCATTTACGTATTAACTTTATAGAATGACTAATAAAAAAGACAACTTTTGAATGCAATTGTTATGGAGAACAATTGCAATACATGATAGAAATGTTTTATACAATCAATATCTATTTGGGATATTAATGGATTAAGTATATATAATGTTATTTATAATACATATTATACATATTCGGTGCATATTAGAAGAATAAAAAATTGTGAATTATATTAATATAAAAAATTAAGTAAAGATACTTAGTCAATACATGATGTTTCTATATAATTAAATGATAACAATATAGTCGAAATTAGCAAAAAAAAGTTAAAATAATATAAATAAGCAAAATCATCTATTTTGTATTATAATTTTTAAATTTAAATTGCCTTAGAACCATAATTTTATAATATGATTGAATATGTAACAACAACAATAGCATCAATAATAATAGTAATTATTATTGGTATTATTATTGTTGTTATTATTGTTGTTGTTATTTGACCGCGCGTCGTAACGCTAGTCAAAATTAATTAACTAGACTACTACTATAGCAGTGGCGAGTCTAGGTCAATCCCACAGAGAGTGCGT
>JANIPM010000004.1:49742386-49755612 GCA_027478405.1 Erythroxylum cassinoides
AAGGACCAAGGCATCACTCCACTTTTGAAATGTTGTTGTAATTTAAGCAAATCTAGTAAACCAAGGCTTTAGTTGCACTTTGAGCAATTTATTGTTCATATATCTTTTGTATTTTGGGATATTTTTGAAACTTACATGTATTGGGGACTTGAAATGCCCACTAAAGCTTTGTAAAACCATGATCTTTGATACTAAGGGTTTATGATTTTGATTTCGCCCATGATACTCAAGGTTACATAGGAAAAAAAATTTGTGTACTAATTTCAAGGATATTTTTAGGTTGATGTGAGCTAATTTAAGCAAAATTGTCTTCTTGAAAGTTGTAGATGATTTTTCCAGCTTTCCAACGATATAAAATTTGTAAGTTTTGGATATTGTAGTGGAAAATTATGATCATTGGAAGTTGGTGTTGTTGTATAGGGTGAACTTTCGAGATAGCTGCATTGATTTGAAATTTTAACCCTTGTAGAGGCAAAAATAGTTTATGAGGTCTTCATGGAAGTTGTACTAGAAGTCTTCTTTAAAACGATCTAAGAACAACCTCAATCCGAAACTTGTAGTGAAAATTATGCCCTTTTTAGTTTCCTTTGCCTTAGTTTCTTTCGTCTTAGTATGACATTTCTTTCGTCTTAGTATGACGTCAGCATCGTCTTAGTATGACGTCAGCTTCGTCTTAGTATGACGTCAGCTTCGTCTTAGTATGACGTCAGCATTGTCTTAGTTTCCTTCATCTTAGTATGACATTAGCATCGTTTTAGTATAACGTCAGCATCGTCTTAGTATAACGTCAGCTTCGTCTTAGTTTCTTTCGTCTTAGTATGATGTCAGCTTCGTCTTAGTTTCTTTCGTCTTAGTATGACGTCAGCATCGTCTTAGTATGACATCAACATCGTCTTAGTTTGACTTTTTGCTTCTTTAGAGGCCGAATCTCACTTTGAGTTCTTCAAGAAAGTTGTAGATCTCTAGGTCCTCTTTCAAATGGTTTAAAAACGAAATCAATGCAACATCTTCAGAAAAAGTTATGGCATTTGTGCCAAGACATATACAATACGAGTAAAGGCATAAACGTGTTGGATTCTTTTGGCCATAACTTCCTCATCCGACCTCCAAATGAATTATTCTTGAAACAATTGATTTCTAACATCTTTGGCTATCTCTCCACGAAAATTTGTGTCTTTTTGAGTTGACTTAAATAAGTTTGTTGGAGAGAAAGTGAGGGGTCGGTTGAGAGAACATAATTGGAGTATGTACATGCTTTAGCTTTTTAAGTTTATCTTAAGCTGTAAGGCTCCGATTGAGATGATTTTTGCTTCAAAATGAACTAGAGATTCATAGCTTCAATTTCTTTGATGGAGTTAAATTGTAATTTTAGTGTTTCGCTAGTGTGGGCACTCCACTCTTATAAGATGACGGTTATTTAGGGTTATTGGAAATAACCCTATAAGGTTTTACGCTAGCCCAAGGTTTATGACTCCGGATGTTAGGCTCCGAAAATGGGGTCCATAAAATAAGCTTCTTTAATTGATCCATTAAAGGTACAATCTCTATAAGTAAGTTTAGGTGAGGAAATAGGAAATTGAGATATTTAAATGGAAGGTTACCTCTTTTAAAACTAGTGATGTTAGTAATACGAGGAGAACTATACTTGCACTTTATAAACACGTAAAGGAAGGATTTTCCTTTGTTAAAGGACATACTTAAGAGGTTTATAAAATCCTTAAGAACATTAGCCAATGTTCTAATTGATGTGGTGTCTCCATGAGAAAATAATCAAAGATCATTTGCAAATGAAGGTTTAAATAATTTGATTTTAGAACATTTGAAATGAAATCTAAAACTATTAGGTTTTGGGATTGTTTTTTTTAAGAATTAGAGGAAAGACTTCATGTACAAATACGAACAAATAAGGAAAACAATGGTCTTATTGTCTTAAAGTTTTGAGGCAAAAGATGGTCTTATTGTCTTAAAGCTCTACTTCCCATAAAAATCTTGTGTATTTTTGTTGTTAACTAAAATAGAATAAGAAGTGGTGGTAATGTAATGATTGATATAAGTTATAAAAATATATAGGAAGCCAAAGGCTTTCAAATTGGAAAGAGTCACACCATATTTAAAGGTGTCAAAAGCTTTAGAGTTAATTTTTAGAGGCATCTTCTTATACTGGTGTATTTGTGGTAATCTCTGAACCATTCTTAAGCCAATAACAATTTATCACTTATACATCTATATAATAAAGTAAATTTAAGAAGAGTTAACTAAGGGGTAAAACTAACTTCAATATTTCAACTAGAATATTAAAGAAAAAAATCTCTTTAGAGCCTTTTGTGACTAAGATATTATTGTGAAAAAAAGAGCATTGGTATTCCAATCCTTAAGCCAATATAGCTAGCCTATTTTGTGAATAAAAGATGATTATCTAGACCTTAATTATAGGATATAATAAGATCTTTCTCTTAATTCCCTAATTATGTCTTAGAGGGGTTTCAATAAGATTGAATTGCTTACGAGAGAGTATCTCCTTAGATAAAGACATATTAATCAATGTGTCACATATACTATATTTGTTCAAAGCTTTCAGGTTCTCTTTAATAACCTTCAGTTTATAAATGTAAATAAATATTTAGAAAGCATATAAGGGAGTCTTCCAACCCCTTTCTAATGCTTCCCTGAAACCATCATAATTGATAAACAAGTTATTAAATTTAAAAGGTCCTTCCTGATGAAATGGTTATAGCTAACTCTAATCATAATAGATGAATGATATGAAACTTTTGTAGATTCAAATGGAGCCTAAGATTCTAAGAAATTTTATAGCTGATCCATGTTAACTAGAGCCCTATTAATCTTTCTCCAAATGAAAGCCTTACCTAATTTTTTATTACTCTACGTAAAATGAATTCAAATATAGTGGAATTCCTCCATAGGTAAGCTATTTAAACACTCTCTTAAATTAATAATACTTCAATATTACTTACATAAACCTCCTTCAGACTCATCTTAATTGATGAGAGTTGAAACCCACAAGAAACATCCAAGGTGCGATATATTGTGAACTAAGCTAAAGCATGTCTTTCTAGATATTTTTCCTAATGGGGAATTTATTAGAGGCTTTAAATAAATATTATATACATTATGATTGAGAGATATAAATAATCATTTCCAAGTGAATGAATTGATAAAAAAGAGTAAGCGAATGGATGAGCAATTAAAAGGATCCTATAAAATAAGTATTCTATAATAGAATATAAAGGTGGAGTTGTTAATAGAGAGTAATAATGTTATGTGATCTTATTTTAATTTCTAAAAGACTAGCAATGAAAGGTTTAAAATGAGAAAAAAAATTCTTACAACAAATTTCTTAATGAAACTATCGATCCTTTGAGTATCCCATATAACAAAGTTCATTTAGATGGAGAATGCTAATCTAGGAAGCCCTTTTATATTCCTCTTAAAACTTTTTTGTGGCCCTATATTCTCCAACTGAGGAAGGGCATCTAAACTATGATTAAAGGCTGAAGGTAAACTTTGAGCAACCTTAATAAGTCCAAAGGGATTTTCCACTTTAAAAGAAAGATCATTAAATCTAATGTTTTCAATACTTGCATAATTTTTTAAAGGCTGAATTGAAGAAGTGGATAAATAAAAATATGGAATAGATGTATCATCTCTAAAAATTGTAACAGTTCTTACCAAAGACGGGATGACTTATTTTGTCTCATTCATAAGTGATCTAACTTAAAGAGGAGCATCAAATGAACCTATCAGTTTAATAAAGTCATCTTTAGAAAACAATTTACCTGTTGTCCTCTAATGATTCTTTTGTTACTATTTAGGGGTTTCAATTGCTAAAAGAAACTAACTTCATCCAAGATTATATCAACATCCTTTTTAAGCTTATGAATCTTGATTGTCTCTAATAATGCCTTCTTAAGGTTGACTTTGATGTAAAGTCTTGTATAATCAATCTCTTTTCATTGTAGTTATGAATTTTTTCATACAAATAAGAATACTAGTGGCAATAGCAAGATGGCTTAAGCCATTATTGTTTAAGTATTCTAGATGAATACTATGAAAATTGGTCTAAATATAAAATAAGACTAATTATACTAATCTAACTCTGGCTGTCACTTTCTTAAAAAGGTATAAAAAAAAGAGCCACATAGCAAGAAAAGGGTTCAAGCCTTTAGAGCATAAGAGAAAGAAGGTAAAAAGTTAAGGGAGACATTTAGAGAAAGAGGGGTAGTATTAGGAAGATGAGTATTAACCGTAATGCTCCCAAAAATTCTTAAACCACAATTATCCAAATAGTTCCCAAAGCATATCATTAATACCAAAATCCTCATTAGTTCCAAAAGAAAGATGTTCGTCAACCAAAATAGTATTTTATACAAACACAACTACCTATAACTATCACATTCAAAAATATATATAATAAAACAACTTTATTTAATTAATTTACTGGCCTCACCTAAACTCCACTTTGTCACTCCTGTGTACTAGAGTTATCAACAATCTCTTGATCTCCTAAAAGAAATAGTGGCAAAGGGTGAACTGCCTACTTAGTAAGGGTGACTAACCATATCCTTAGAATCAAATAACTTAATATATACATATAAAACTTAGCCAAGTGATTCAAACATTCATATAATATTAAGATACACATCATTAATCAATCTATCCGAACAAGTAACAAACATCCAAAATGTTAACAATGCAACGATTAACACTAGCATTAATATATATTTTCCATTTATGATTTATCTCATAATTAACTAAACTGTCTAGGCTTTGCTTAACTTAGTAGGCTTATATTTGATGGTTTGTCAACTCATCTCTACTCATCATAATCCCTCACCAAGTGGAAATGTAATTAAATGTGTAAATATCAACATAAGGTATCTTAATTTTTCAGTTTGACTTGGTACCCCAGTACTACTTCATTACCTAACCATTGGCACAAGATATTCCCAAGATTTAGGATATCTGATACCACTCCGGCACCTAGCCATTGGCATAGGACATCCTCGAGACTCAGGATGCCTTGGTACCTGCTTCATGGATAGATACTTAGTTATCGCTCGCTCTTGTCTAAATAACCTATCAATCTATGACCATCGAATGTAATCTATCCTAGGCAAGTCATATATTCTTGATTTCACTATTTATTCACAACCTATTATCAGCCAATCTCTAATTAACACATTTTCGTTGAATTAACATATGATACACTTGATAATACCTAACAAAACATAAAAGCGAAACATCTTATACTTTGTTAATTATTTTCTAAATAAATAAACATAATTCATATATGTAACTATTAATAATTAATTTAATTAATGACTAGTTCAAAATATGAATCACTATAAAAATAATTTATTAACAAACAATATGATACACTATTCTAATAGTATAGTCTAAGGTTATCGTTACCTTAATTTCAGACTCAACTAATTGATAGTTCAATTTACTTCTTGATTCAACCTTCAGACCTAGACATTACAAAATCTATTAGACTAATTTGAGAAAATTTTCAACCCAATTACACTTAATAATCCAACATTATCCCCTTTTTTACTTTATTCTTAATTATAAAAATAATATCCTTATTAACTTAACAACCATAATTACTAAAATACCCTTAACTAATTAAAATTCATATTTTACTCTCATTCATTTCAATTAATACAAAAAATACCTGTGTGGAAGTAAATTCCAATTTTAACCTTCACTATTTGCATTTTCTATTGTACCCCTTAATAGAACTTAAATTTTCTAAAAATGTCATCTTCTTCACCCTCTACTCTTCTCCTATCTCTTCTTATTTTCTCATTTTTCAGTTACTTTTTCTCCATTTTCATCCTTTGCCATGACTTCAATTTGTCTCAAACAACCACAATATGCAATCCAAATATAAAATAGTGTAGGATGATCAAAAATCACAAAAAAGAAAAAATAGTTGGTAAAATTTTACTTATGTGTTAAGGGTTTTTAAGGTTATTAACCTCTACAATTTTCTCACAATTTACTGTAATACAAACAAAATGAGAAAACACATAAGAAAAGTGTCATACTTACCAGCTGGGAAAATGGAGAGAAAAAATAGAGAAGAATAGTTGATTTTCATTGGTGTCCATTTTTACAATTGATATGTTCTATTTAAACCCCCAAGTTTAATGGTTTTATGAGCTGGGCGGCTACGTCGCTTTTATTTCTTTGTTGGCTTTAAAGTAACGATAACAAAACTGTAAGAAAGATTAAAAAATGAAGGGAATGGAAAGAAAAGAGAACTAATATAAGAAAAAAGGTATCAAAAGAAAAAAAATCACAAAAAAAATTAAGAAAAGAAAAAACAGAAGGTTGAATTATAACAGATAAAGAATAATAAATCTACTGAAAGACTAGGATCTTTCTTAAGAACACGAATTAAAAAATAAGAAAAACATTTACTAATGATATCATCAAATATTTGATATTAAGGTATCCACATCATTATTATACTCTTCTTATTCATTACAATATAATTTATTCAAAATAATTATGTTATGCACTATACAATTTAGAGTTATGAAATTAAATTAATTTCTATTGTACGCTTGAAAAAAATGACAATGTTATGACATAAACTAAAGAAAACTTCTGAAAGAAAGATAATTGAATATTTAAAATATAGTGCATCATAAGGTAATCATTAATATTTTAGTGTATGTCATAAAACTTGTGATAATTGAATCATAATAACATATAATGCATCATAAGATAGTCATCAATATTTTAGTGTAGAAAAATAACAAACCTATAAAACTCGGAAAAGAATACTTCTGCGCATCAGCGGCAATCAAAGACCCGAGTGTGTAGGGTGGAGTTGCTGCAGAAGACCAGGCTTGCATTTCGATCAGAGCTCCAATTTCGCCAGTACGTTAATAATACTGATGCTTGTCTTTTTTAATTTTGTTTAAATAATAAAATTTTCATAAGCATGAAGCTACATATAACATATTGTTCTCATACAAGAAACATTAACTTACAATAAGAAGCAAAAAAGCCAAAAAAAAGTTGATTGGCCTTGCAAAAAAAGTGGAAAAATGAAGCAGAAAAGAAGTACGTGTCTATTCTTAAGTAAGGTGAGCATAAAGTTTTGTTAGTGACAAGTGATAATAGAAGGGTTATAAAAACTCGTGGAGTATTTTTGTGTATCGGCCTAAAATTCGTATAATATTCACACATAATTTAAAAGGAATTGCGTAAGGTTAACTTTATCTCGAAGAATTTAGTTCAAGGTTTTCGAAACCCCATTTTAAGTGGTTCCAAAAACATGATGCATGAAAAAATAAATAATTCTGTTTTTTTTCTTAAATGAATGGGTTTTTTGAATATATTATATTCTAAATTACAGTTTTAGTATCTCATTTTATAAGAGTAACTTCATAAAATCTAATTATTCGAAATGTATTATCTTTAATCTTAATTGTTTTTTTTACTTAGGCTTATTTGATGGATCGACCATGATTTAAAATTCCAACTTAGTAAGCTTGATTTCGACTCTTCCTATTTCGAGAGTACAAAAGACATTCTCGTATTTTTTAACGTTTTATGGCTTTAGAAAGTAGGTGACAATAATGATCATGCCCATCCCAACCGTAAGGGCCCCTTAATTTGGTTTCTTTTGCATGAAATGTTTAAAAGTTAGGGGCCTGCATGAACACCATGTGTCCAAGTTTCAGCAATCAACTTTCCACGTAACAAGCACCTCATCGTTTGAAGCCACTTCCAATATGTTATATATCACAGCAAAAAGGCAAATATCATATCCATAAGTATCTTTTATTATAGCTTAGTCTTAGCATATATATACAGTAATGGCTAATGTGGAGACGGGGGGTGAAGGCGCAGGAACAGCGATTAACGATGGAAATAAGAAGATGAGGGTGATGGTGGGAATTGATGACAGTGATGCGAGTTTCTACGCCCTTCAATGGACGCTGGACCACCTTGTTAGCGGTAACAGTAATGTTATTAATTCAACAAATGAACCAAGTGAAGAAACAGGAATGGTGACGGTGGCTCACGTTCAACAGCCCTTTCAGCATTATCTGTACCCTGCTGGTCCTGGTGGTGTAGCAGGTTAATTTCCCGACTCCCCTACCACTTCTAGCTGGTTATAGCCAACTAATTCAAAGTAAATTCCACTTTTAGTATTTGATCAGTTAAGTTATCATTCAGTTTTTAGCTTAAATTGCTCATCTTTCGTGAACAAGGTTTTTATCCAACATCCGCAGTAGTAGAATCAGTGAGGAAAGCGCAGGAAGAAACTTCATCAGCTTTACTCTCCCGTGCATTGAAGATGTGCAAAGACAAGATGGTAACATTGTACTTATTGGTGATGAATTTAGATGACGAATTGTGGTCATTAGTAAATTTGCATATACAGATTAAAGCGGAGACTTTAATTCTTGAGGGGGATCCAAAGGATATGATATGTCAGGCAACAGAGCAGATGCACGTTGATCTTCTGGTCATAGGAAGCCGTGGCGTTGGGAAGATTAAAAGGTACTTGTCAACTTCTGACAAATAAATTTAAAAAAATTGTTATAAACACATACAGTCATGTTGCAGGGCGTTCTTAGGTAGTGTAAGTGATTATTGCGCACATCACGCGCATTGTCCGATTCTCATTGTGAAGCCACCCAAGGGCCAACAATAATGGGACCAAAGGAGAAAGTTTCTTGTGTAACATCAAGACTGAACAGAAGCAATATCCAAACAATTTACAATGTGCAAAGAATCAAGTGAAGCTGGTGTTCCACTTCCTTCCCTTCTCTACAACCTCTTTAGAGATCCTTGTACAAAAAAGAAGAAGAAGAAGAAAAGCTGTGCTTTTGTTATGTATCAGTTACTATATATGTTCTCCTCCAACTTCATCAGGGTCTGAATCCAACTTTCTAGTTTTCGTTTAATAGGTCTGTCTCAAACCAAGTAGTTTTCTGATTTTAGTTCAGTTGACCAAATATTATCAAAACCTAAAATTCTCTTATTTAATCTATAGGAATCTAACAATAGTAACTGATCTGGGAAGACGAATAGAAAATGGAAAAGGAAGTTAAAAAAAAAAACCGAATTTGACAGGATGAGATGTGGTAATAATATGATATTTATGTTTTATTAATATTATTATATTATTTTAATAATATTGAGATAAATTTTTAAAATAGTTTGAATTATTTAAATTTAAGTAAAAACTAAGTATTAACAATATCGAAGCTTCAATGAGATTCATGATGTGAGATTTTATTATTTACAGAGAACGAAACTACAAATAAATTTTATAAAAAGATGAGTTTGTGTAAGGAGAAAATACAATATAAAATATTATATAATGTAATATTTATTTCTTTCATACTTAAATTTAGTACAACAATTTTACATCTAAATTTTTAATTGAATCGGATTTTATATTAAGATTTTAAAGAGTCAAAGCTAATAATCTTGGGATGGAATGCTTAGGTGTTTATAACTAAATTAGATAATATAAAATTATGAGATATCCCCTTTGAATATAATATTAAACAAAAATATTTGTTTAAACGGACATTTATAGAAAAAGCATATGTTATTCAATAAGTTTATAACTAAATTAGGTAATATAAAATTATGAAACATCCAAAAGGTTGAATATATTATTAAAAAAATATTTTCTTTAACAAATATTTATAGAAAAATTGTTCTCAAGATGTTAGATAAGTAACATAAGTAAGATAAAATTTGAAAAGATTCAAATCTCGTATTTTAAGTGGAACTAGTATCTTTGTTGATACGTTAAAAGGTTATGAGATGTTAAAATTTTTATTTTCATGATGAATTCAAAGAACCTATTTTAGAAATGCTTGTGAATTTATCATGTTTATAAGAAATTTAGTAAGAGTATAATTATCCTCTTAAGTAGAGCATATAAAGACATACTACTCATAAAGAATAATAATTCACGTTTTTTATCATTGAAGATGAGGTAGTCTAAGAGCAACTGTTATTGGATATGAAAAAGGAAATAACTTAATTATGTGAATCTATAGAGATATTTATAGAAGTTGTTTGTCTATTTTAAGTCCAAGTAAATAGATAATGTACTAAAGGTGTTTAATATTTGAGATGTCTAATTCTTATAAAGTATTAAAGTATGAGTAGATATTTGATTTCAAGGCTATATAAATATTGACATTAAAAGTAAATCTTAGTTAAAGTATGTTTTACTTAGAACAATATTATTTTGAGATTGAAAAGGTTTAAATGTAGCATTAATTGCTAATCAAGCAAAATTATATTTTTAATTTAGTGGAAATGATTATTTGGTTTAGTAAGTTCTGCTAAAAACTTGGAATAGTTCCTTGCATTATTTAAACAATAATGTATTATGGAATATTAGAGACATTTAGGCAATTGCTCTTAATTACAATTATAATTGAAATGAAAGTTATAAGATTTAAGCAAGTACTTACTATAGAGAATCTTGTCGAATTCTCTCACTAAATCACTATTATAGTATGATTATGATCGTTATACAGTGATTTAGTATAAGATACTTAAACAATTGACTTATACACATTCAAATGTACATAAGAATGTTCATGAGATAAAAGTACATTGCAAATAAAATTATAATGAGATCATAATTATGATATTCATATTGCATTTATGTATTATTCCTATGTTGTTCCTAGTCAAAATTCTATTGAGACTGGACATTAATTAGATATGAATTGATTAATTAAGAATTAAAGATGAAGGAATTTAATTTATTTACTAGTAAATATAATTTAGGGTTATAATTATATATATTACCAGCACATATAAAAATCTAATAAGTCGCACACAAAGAACAAGTTGAAGGGAGAAGAAAGTGTTTTAATCAAATTGTGCTTGATTGTAAAATTTGATAAACTTTATGAGATATTTATTAGGATCAATATGAGATATGTATCTTCTTTAGGCTCAAATGATATTTAATTAAAATTTTAATTAAAATTTAATTGAAATTATAATTTTATTTTAATTAAATTACTAACAGGTCCAAAACCTATAAATTATAAATAGGTTTAGACTTCAAGGAAGCTAACACTTCTTACCTAACCCTCCCTACAATAATTGTAGAGTTCACTTAACACATTTTAGATACTATTAGAGGTTGTACACATATGCAGCTATGGAAGATAAGATGAGTCGATTTGATAAATGATTCAAAGAAAACGACAAAAAAAAGAATCAAACTTAACAATAAGTTAAGAATTATGATTTATGCTTTATTATGTTTTATATGTTAATCATGTTATAGGATTATCTTAGTTTTTAGGAAATCATAAAAAAATATTTCATTATTCAACTGTGCATAAGATTCTATCTCACCTTGATTCTCCAACACTATGATATGATTACAATTCCAATTATGTAACCTAACTTTAAGTTTTTAGTGGTGAATGATTTCGATGATGACGTTGCTTTATGTTCCTTAGTTATAAATCTATAACTTCATCTCTATACATAATAAAAGGGACTTCAAATAATAAACTATATGATGGATTAACTTTTTGGTGTGAGTGCGACTAGTCAAGTTTCAAGGGATCCATTGCTTAATCCCAGTATACTATATTATTTTTTGACCGTATCAACTGGTACTAAATCTCAATGTGAGAGTGTACTATACTATATTATTTTTTGACTGATACATTACGTGTATCTTTGTAAGTAAGTGGATACATTATATTCTAGACTATAAATCTTCTAGGGCAATTTTTAATAAAAATGTCATTCACCTCTTTTCCCTTTTAAATAACGATGAGGTTTCGTTGTTATTAAAGTTTTTTTAAGCAATTGTAAATAATAATTTAAATTCATGAATTAAAATTAGACGAAATTTTTAAAAAAGAAAAGGAAGAGATCCTTAGAACTTTAAATCATGATTACGCAAAATTATTATTTACAGATATTAAAATTTATATGAAATAAGAAAGTATGTGTATGTATCTAAGTCTAGAGGTCACAGATGGACAAACAAAAGGAACATTTCGAAGTATTTAAATTAAATCCTAATATTTTGAAAATATTTAAAAAAGATCTTAAATGGATGAAAATTTTAACGGGTTAATTTGTTATTAATTAAATGTCACATTAATATTATTTTATATTTTTTAAATAAAAAAAAGCCCTATTGTCACATGATAAGTAAGACTTATTGTCTAAAATATATAATAGCAGATCTCATTGTCACATGGCGAGTTCTACTCATAGCCTGAAATGTATAATAGCAGGCTCTATTGTTAAGTGATAATAAGACCTCCTTTCTAGTTGGTTTAAAAAAGATAATTATTTGTCAGTAAAGCTCATTTTTTATTTGAAAATATGAAAATGATATCGTGACAACATTAATATAATATTTAACTAATGGAGGGTGGTTAATCCGATCAAATTTTCTATTATTTACGTTTTCAAAACATTATAATTCAATTTAAACAATTGAAAATGATGTGTTCATAATTGTATTATAATGTAAACTTGAGGTTTAAAATGTTAATTCATAAAACAGTGACCAGAAAAGTTTGATTTTTTTTTCAAACTGTCAATACTTACCGCTAACCTTAACTAGCTCAACTGACTTAAGCTAAGACTTTTACGAGTGCAATTGTGATTATCAATATCAATTCATATAAGAAAAATAAACTTTGATTTGAAAAATGATTATCTTATGAATGTAAGTTAGTTTAACAAAATATGACAACTTAATTTTTCTTAGGTGATAAATGAAAGAGTTACCTTTGGCAAAAGTTTTTATTGTGATATTTTGCATAAATTTACCTTTTTAACTATATATGGGACCTTTTATATTTATTCTCTATATTTTTATAGTGTAGGAAACGAATGAAAATATATTTAAAAATTTATCTAATTTAATCATTTTCATAAAAATATACCAGCTTTTTAAATATAATTTGAATAAAAATAACAGTTACTAAACCCTAATTGAGGATTAAAATCCCATAGATACAATTCAACATTACGAATATTGTATTCTATTGACTAAAAAGTTTTATAAAATTATGAAAGAAACAATCTTCAGGGTTTACTCGAAATTTGTTGTAAATCGGCATTACCAGCACTCATAAATCTTAGTATGAAAGAAACAATCCAGAATATCTTTGCGACAATGGCACCTACTAAACAATAATAGCTTCCTTGTG
>JANIPM010000004.1:49793088-49817512 GCA_027478405.1 Erythroxylum cassinoides
ACTGGAGAGTGGAGACTGAGAGAGCATCATCTAATTAACTAATTATACTTGTTGGTAAGATCGTCAACAGTTTGGATCCAATCATCTATATGTACAAACATTATATTTAGTAATATAATATTAAAACAAAAAGAATATCTAGTAATGTAATATTATATAAAAAGAAATTTAAAAATGCCTTCATCTTCGTATAATTGATCAAAATAACCTTCAATTGGTCAATTAATTTCATTAGTCCCCTCTTCATTAATACATGTGATTGTAGGAAAATTAAAAAAACACAATATTAGGTAAGATAATATAAAGATAGATAAAATAAATATATTAAAAAGAAAAGATTTTACCATCGATATCTTCATTATTTAACCAACTTTGAGCACATATAAGGGCTTCCACAGTGCGATAATGAAGTCAACTACGATGAGGAATAATGACCTGACCACTAGTACTAAATGCAGACTCTGAAGTAATAGTGGATGATGGAATAGCTAACAAGTCCCATGCAATGACTTGCAAGATCGAATAATTATGTGCAGACGTCTTCTACCATGACAATATATCAAATGACTCACCTTCAATTTCAGGAACACAATATGCGAAAAAATATTTATCTAACTCCATCGTATTGTAAGAAATCCTAGCTCTTTTCTCTTTTAAAGAATTTGAAAGAGAATCTATTAATAATGAGTCAGAAAAAAAAAAGGTTGAACTTGAAACTGAAGTCGAAGTTGAACTGCCTGTAGCACTACTAAGATCTTGATCATGAGTTTGTTGCATTCTGACTTCATAATCATTAAACAATTGACACCATAATTGTTTCATAGTATGTAGATGCTCTTGAGCTTCACCAGTGTGCAATACATTATAAATATATTCAAACTCATCCATCTTGTATCTCAGATCCAACACATATAATACTGCAACAATATCTCCAACTTTAGACCAATAAGAATTAAACTTCTCTGCTATCCGCTCCGCCATAGTCCGAATCACTACATTGGAGTCAAACATCCACAACGATAAAACATGCTTTAGGTTAGATATAGTGCTAAAGATACAGTGCGAAGTTGGATATTTTGTTCCTGAGAATCTTTCAGTCCAATTATTGAATAATTTCAACTTCACCCAAAGTTCTCTAGCCAAGTCCCATTGATCCTCTGATGGTACACAGGCCAGTATAATTAGAATCCCTTTCGGCTAGTCTAATAAACAGCTGAGCATATGGGATTGCCGACTCTAACATCTTAAAGGTTGAATTTCATCTAGTAGGACAATGCAATACCATCTTCTTTGAATTTGGAATGCATAAAATTTGTGCACCATCTTCAAAAGTTTCAACTCCTTTAGGAGTTGCACTCCAATATAAAACACTATTTCGAATACACTCTATTGCTTCCTTTATTGTCAACCCAACCTTCAAGTTAAGAATATGCACAAAACAACACATATGAAGTAACTTTACTTCCATCCAACAAGCTCCCAATCCGCATCTTACCCTAAAACTTCTCAAGCATAGCATCATTTGTGCTATAATTATTGATTATGATGAAGGATACTTTTTTGTCGATGTTCAAATTCATTAAACAGTTTTTCAACACGTTTTCCAAATTTTCACTATATCCGGTGTCAACACATAAGTGAACCTATCATGAAAAAGCATATTAACATGAATCATAAATTCATAAAATATAAAAATAATGAAAAAGTAAATAATATAAATATTAAAGAATATAAATTACCTCAAAAGTCTATGGTATAACTTCCAATCATTATCAATATAATGGGCCGTCATCGCCATGTAACCCTACTTTTGGTTATCGGCTGTCCACATGTCTGTTGTTATGGTAACTCATCCTTAAACACTCGTCAATGCTCTTAATGTTTCTCTCTTCTTGTCCTTATAAATTTTGAAAATATCATTCCTCAATATATTCCGACTTGGAACCTTGAAAGTCAGTTGAAGTGAATTAAGAAATATTTTGAATCTTTTGCTTTCAACCATAGGCAATGGTTGTTCATCTCCAATAACCATATTAGCCATCAAAATTCTTGATCTATGGTTGTCAAAAGTTGTTACGGTCATTTCATTTTTTCCTTTTATAAGATTAGGGGTCAAAAATGTTTGACCTCCTAAAACCATTTTCCTTCTAGTACATGATTTCGTATGTATCTTTAAATAAGACATTCCACCTTTCGAACCACTTGAATACAACTTTTGACAATAATTGCACTATGCTTTTTCAATTATGTCAGTCTATATAGTCTTCTTAAAGTGATTCCAAACTTTACTTTTATGTTAAGTAACTTAAGTTCTAATTGAACTTTTATCCTCACTTGGTGTCAAAATAGAAGTTTCCATTTATACCTCCGGTACTGGATTAGAACTCTCAATTGAAAGAATATGCTCATCTATCTGACAAAAAACATATAAATACTTGAGGTTAGAAATAAGAATGAATTAGGAAATGACAGATTTTTAATCAAAATACTTTGCCTACATTCTAGTTAAAATATTCCATATAAAATAAAATGTTCAAGAAAATCAAAGAATGTCTAAACTTTGAATATGCTAGAATGTCCAAGTAAGTTAAGTTGATCATTTAGAGGATTAATACAAAGATGATAAAGGCATTAACTTCATACTCATATGCATATTATAAGTCATTGCATCAGTTATGGTTTACTATAGAAGAAAGGTGATAAAGGCAGGTTGATTAGATATATACAGTGATTTCGTAGGAAGTTTGGATGCCATAAAGAATACTTAAGATTATATTTCAATCTAGGATTAAAGAAAGTTCCTTGGAGTTCAAAAAAGCAGCCTACAATGACACTTTTACTAATAAAAGCAGAATATGTGAATGCCACTTTTGGTTCTTGCCAAATGACATGGATGAGAAAAGTAGTCACAGAGTTGGGAATGGAGTAGAAAGAAATAGCATTAATGTATATTCTTCAGCCTTTAAACTTTCAAAGGATCATTTGTTTGTTTTGTGGAATGACGAAAGATATCCATGTTAAGAAATAACTTTTTACAAGATTTGGCAGAGAATGATGGTATAAAATTGGTCCATTACAACACAACACATATATATTCACTAATTCCCTAAAGACAACTTCATTTAACAAGATAGGAATGATGATTGGAGTTTGTAACATCACAGATGTATTGCAATTAAGGGAATTTAGAAGCTTTAAAATGATCTTAAAAGAGGGTAAATAGAGTAGCAGTAGTTAGACGCAATTGATGTGTTTTGTATCCAGCACAAAATTAAGAATGATAACTAGAGATTAATAAAATAGTTTAAGCTATTTTATTTTAAATTAAGTTTGTTATTCAATTTCCTAACCTTTAGTCACAGGTTGTATCTACAAATATGATATATGCTTCTCAATATTAACTTCATACTCACATGCACATTATTGCTACTATTAGCTATCCAATAACTGATGGAATATCTTATAATGTTGTCAATAATATGATGAGTAGAGCAACTGTCCATTTATCATGTGACCTAGAGCCTTACTTGATAAATCTCCATATTTACAAAAGCATTAGTCTCTTTTTTCTTTTGTTTCAATCTTAATTCTCCTCTATTCATTCTTCTAGATGTACAAAACATCCAAAGATAGAGTACCTTTCGTATTACTCCTAATCATGATAAACAACTTGTCTTCAACTTATGATTATTACAGTAATATTGATATAGGAGTAGTAATATTAATACTAGTCAAATTTTGCTTTTCAAACTAGAATCCTTAAATATTTATACACCATTCTCTTTTACACTGCAATATTCAGTTTACAAGCTCCAAAGACTTTGAATAGGTATTTGAAATGTGAAACGTAGAAAGGTAGAACAACTTACTAGAGTAAAAAAACTTACTAGAGTAAAAAGATTGAATATAAATAAGGTTGAAGGACCTAAGGAGCATTAGGAATATATACTATTGACCCTGAAAGCCAAGCCAAAAGAAGTATGAGCTGATAATACTAACCCAAGGTTAATAGAAACAAAAGATCAAAATACTAACGTAGCAGGAAAGATGGTTTGAAGAGTGAAATCAAACACATTAGAAAAACATTATCCCATATTTCTAATATTAACATACAAAGTTCTCAAATTAGCCACATCACATCTCAAGACAACCCAAAAAACCAAATTGACTAAGAGAAAATGAGAGATTACCTTCGACGTTGCCATAACAGATGATATACGAAGAAGAACAAAGGAAGAAAGTGAAATGAAGAATAAAAACAGAGAAGTGAAAAGTGTTGTGTGAGTGAGAGTGAAACTGTGAAAGTAACTAGGTCACTAGGTGAGACTGTGAGTGAGAGGTCGGGGATGAAGGGAGATTGAGGCAGGCAGGAAGTCGAGGGGCGAGCGTGTGAGGCAAAATGACATCGTTTTGTCTTATGTCACGCTCCCCCAAATGATGTCATTTTGTCTTATGTTTTATTAACTGTCTTATGTCTTAAACGACATCGTTTTACTCTTAAAACAAAACGTCATTTTGTCAGTGGAAGAAATATTTTAAACATGAAAAAACGATGTCATTTTGTAACAAACAAAACGGCAACCCTAAGCAAGTCATGGGCCACGAGCCGAGCTGCTCGGCTCAAGTCACGACCCAGCTCGACCACCTTGGATAGTGGCCCGACCCATGTGTCGGTTTGACGGGGCCAAACTTGTTGACCACAGGGCGGGCCAGGTAAATTTTGACATCCTTAACATTGATTTGCCTAAAAATATTAGAAACTATATATTTAATCCTTGAATTTAGAATATTTATTTAAATCATACAAAAATATTATAGAGACAATTAGATGATTTTGATGTACTTGAACTTTACTCCGCATCATATGATTAAAACTAAATTTGTATTAAGCCCTATTTGGTATTACATGAAAACTTACAGTTATAGTTTATAACATAGTAATTTACAAATGAATTGCCGGTAATTACATCATAAAAGTTTACCTAAGTTCTGTTATATTTTTTATTTGTTAGAGTTTCAACATTATGTTTTTAGACCTAATCATCCCAAATTCAATTTATTAAATACCTCAACAGTTAATGGACAAAAGGATGTGATAAAAAAAACTCTTTTTGATTAACAATACATATACCCCAAATGTTTTAACGAATTTAAGTTATAAAATATGTAATAGAAAAATTGAAAGTATAATTAGTAAATAAAAATTATTGAAGCTTATTAAACAATTTGTTTAAGTATAAACTCAGTTTAAACCTTGTTCCTTAACAGTATCATCCATAGAAAAGAATCAGACCAATCAATTTCGAAGTAATACCTTTAACTTTCAACATCTCAAGGATTTGTACCCAAAACGGTCACGATAATATGCATC
The DNA here is from genome assembly GCA_027478405.1 of Erythroxylum cassinoides. Classification (NCBI taxonomy): domain Eukaryota; kingdom Viridiplantae; phylum Streptophyta; class Magnoliopsida; order Malpighiales; family Erythroxylaceae; genus Erythroxylum; species Erythroxylum cassinoides. Next base: position 49,798,460 of record JANIPM010000004.1, read on the forward strand.
CGTACACACAAGATCATCTCCAGCATGACGTGAATATGCATCTGTGTTTGAAGCCAGAGTGCAGCTACAAAGGTCGCTAGAGTGCATAACGTTTAGAAAAAGTTGTGGCCAAGTACTCTTTTAGAAAAATGGATACTGTATTGAATCCACTGCTGACATACTAGCACGAATTTACGTACCACAATAACAAAACCACACCCAGAAATCGAAATTCGGAACTTGATCAAAGGCAAGGGTGCACAGAAACCGAATAGAGTCTAAAGAAGCTCTTGATAACAGCTAAAGATTTAAAAAGAGAATCGAAGCGTAAACAACACTGCATCTGATTATGGAACAATCAACGGAGCCTTCTAGCCTCCCTCTCAGACTCGAGAAGAGTGAGTATATCCCCTTCTCTTACCGGTCCCTTCACGTTCCTCATGATGAACCGATTCTGGTCATCAAGAAACTTAACTCTAACCTGTGTCACTTGCCCCCTAGATCCAGTTCGACCCATGATCTTCACAACCAAAGCATGCTTAATCTGGGAATCCATCCTGCAAGAGTATAAAGAATAGAAACACCAACCATGATTCTGACAATAATCCCAGAATTGTCCGTGTGATCAAAGACAGAAACTAAAAGACGCTAGTTTCAGTGAGATTTCTTCATAGGAACAAAAAGGAATCGTGCAGCAAATATTTCTGTTTACAAAGAAGCCCTAATCAGCAAGTCATGACGTACCACCTTTCCCATAAACCAGAAAAGAGCATCTACCTTAATAACAACTAAGGTGCTTTCTAATTTTATTTCCTGAAGTTTCACAGCAAACAAACAGAAAACAAGAAAAGGCAGATTACAAAAACAAAAAGAGGATCAATCCCTTCAGGATTTTACTTCTTCAAAAGCTAGAAAACAACCATCAAGCATTCAGAGACACAGAAGTCCAAAAGCATAGTTACCAACTAACAGATCGCATTCCACAAAAAACAGAAAATATAACCAAACCAAAACTAATTAATAATAGGCACGAATTGTTACGTAGACAAACACATACAAGCCACAACCAGAGAACAAGGGAATGAAGTTACGCAATGCATAAAGATTAGATAAGCGGTACCTGAGCGAAGAAGCGACGGAGAGGAAGCACACAGGGAGCAGCCGCACAGAATCAAGTAAAAGTGGAGTGACAAGCATCGAGGTCCTAGGGTTTTAAAGAATGCGTTGTTTCTGGTTAAGTTAATTTACTATTTTGCCCACCGTTTTAGGCTTATCTAATGAATCTGTGCTTTGAAGTGACAAATTTACGATTTTACCCTTTTATTTTGACTTTAATTTTGTTTATCACAAATTTCTCTTTCTTTTTGGTTGTTTCGCAATGCTTTTTCTCCGCTTGTTTCTTTAACCCACTCATAACATAACCTCATCCCCTGTTTCGTTTACCAAAGTTGTATGCATGATCCAACACAAAAATAATTCAAAATTTAAAATGGAATTAAAGGGATCCTTTAGTGTGACTGTGACCTAAATCCCCAATTCCTCTGCAATTGAAGTGGAGTGAAAAAAACAATTACTTAAATGGTTTTATAACTATGATCACAATTAGATATCATAATCTTATTTAAAGAGGAATTATAAACCGTTATAAAAAATAGAAAAAAAGGAAGAAAAAAGGAGAGCACTTCATAAAATAGAGAAGGCAAATAATATAAAGAGAGGAAAATTACTAACATTACATTTGTATCATTTTTAGGTGTTTGAATGCTGCAAGGGCTATTGTAACAAATAACAAATGACAAAAATTAAATAAGGTTCGTTGGATCATTTTTTTTAGCAATAAGATATCTAACTTCTTCCTTTTTTAAATGGTGTGTTTAGAACTTACAATAATAACTGAATCAAAGTTAAAATCACAATTTTCGTCTGACGTGAACTTGAAGGATGAGCCTTGAAACCTGATAATTAGATAATGGCAGCAAAGAATCCAAGAAAGCTAAAATAAAATTTAGGATAGAATAAACAAATCTTGGCTCGATGTTTATAAAGACAAGTAGCAAAGGTGTATGATACGTTTTGAATGCCACAAGATAATAATATTGATAAATTATCGAGTTCTTAAAAAAATAAAAGAGAAATTAACCTCACTCAATAAATTCTGAATTTTTCGTAAGTGTCTTCTAGCATATCAGTTGTTGAATCTATCTCCATCATGGACTTGCCACTCTTGGCTCCATCATCTGCAATATGTGGTTTCCTTTCAAATGTTATCCTTAATAGTTCTAAAAAAGATAAGATCTGATGGCTACATACTCATTTTGGTATTTCAAAAAATGCATCATGATAGTCCTTATTCAAAATACCGATCAAGCTATTCCTTGACATAAACTCACATGGTATAAGCATAACTCTCCTCGTACCTCATTCACTTTATGGTTAGCCATTAGATTTCGCCTTCCTATAGCTCATACTCAGTTATGCCGAATTGGTGCATTCTACGTAAATTACCATGTAAAAGCGTTAAACATATATTCTTTCAATGCCAATATAGTTATCATCATTGTAAGGCAATCACTCAGCTATGCCATATAGTCAAACCACCTACATTTTGGTTAGAAATTATTGATTGGTGTAGCAAGGTTCACATGACAAAAAAGGGGGGATGTTTGATTGTTTAGAGTTGCCTTTACTTACTTAATTGCTAGTATATGGAAAGAAAGAAACAATAATTCTTCTATGATTCACATAAAGACAAAGAAACTCTCTTACAGATATTGTGTTCCAAAATTGGATAATACCTTTTTGTTTATAAAGACCACCATTGCTTCAGCTTCCAATGCTCGTTTACTTGGAAAATTAACAAACTTGATCAAAATGTAACCTTTTTTTTCTTCTAAATTTCTATGTTGTTCAGGTAGCTTAGCTTTTAATGGTGCAACCTTGATGTAATAGTGTAAACAATTGCCTACTTATATTAATAGATTTTTTTTTCTAAATTTCTATGTTGACACTCCTTCCTTCCCCAATCTTATATTAGTAGCCAAAATCACTTCTTTTTTGGTTTCTAGGTTGTATTTTTTGTTTAATGTCTTTGGATATAATAGTTTGGTAGGTAATTCTAGCTCAAGTTTCAATTCTTTATAAAGAACCTCATTATATGGGGTTTAGAAAATGATCAATAGTTTAAGATTAGTAAAAAAAAGTATAATACCCTTGAGTTAATCTTATCTATCTTGCATATTTAAAATCACTAAAAGGATCTTCAAGCTTTTTTCTTAAAATCATTATACTAATGCTAACATATATTCTTTCCAAGTTATATTATCTATGGTATGCCTATTTTTCTTAAATATAATTGATTTCATTAAATTTCCATTCCTTCCATATAGAAGGAGGTAATGTTAACCCAAAAATTTGTAAGAGTTCTATCTAATGTGAAGAGTTGCTCACACATCTATGCCCAATTATGAATACTAGATTATGAATACTAGAACTATTAAACACAAGAAAATCATTCCTACTGATACAAGTAGGAACCAAATATTTGGTAGTTTTAGTTAAAATATTTATTAACTTACATGAGATATTAATTCAGTTACTTCCCTTACATTGTTGCTTCATGTATTGAGCAAACATTGACCTTAATTCGCTCAACTCTTGATTATGGCAACTAGATCTCACATGCAACACATTTTCTAAATTTTCGCTTGAAATTCCATAATACATTACTGTTTCTCTCCACTTTCCTAAGCTTGTAACCTTGGGCACCTTCAGCCATGCTTTGGCAAAATAATTTCAAGGATTCTTTATGCAAAAGAAAGGAAAAAAGGAAACATAACACTTTAGAGAGGAGAGAAGATAAAAAACATAGTGAGAGAAAAATTCATAACATCACATTAGTACCATTCATGATTGTTTAAACATTGTAATGACTGTTAAAACAAAAAATAAAAAATCAAAATATGATGGACCTCATCAGTCCATAAGTGTTAAGCAATTAGATATCTCAACATTCAAAATGAAGCGTATAAATCTAATTTCCTCTTTATTTAAACAAGGTGTTTTAACATTTATATCAACACTTAAGTTTTTCTCATATTTTTGTGCTCTTATTATGTTACTTTGTTCTCATTAATTTCAATTTAAATATTCTCATATGTGATTGCATTTATTTTATTTCAATTGTATATATTTACTTTTCTTATCATGTTCAATTTACGTTTTTATCATATTTAATTTGCATTAGTTCAAATAATTTTATATTTAATTTTAAATATATTTTATATTATTTATTTTTAGGCTCTAGCTCAAGTCACAAATTCATAGGAATTCATCATATATTTTAAATTTATTTCTTCTTCTAACTTGTTAATTACATGGCTAATGATTTTGTAATTAATTAAAAGTTCAAACATTTTATTACTACTTTTATAGTTTTAATTATTATTACAAAATTAGGCAAAATTGAAAATTTTAAATGTACTTTACTATTTATTTTAAGCTCTAATAAAACCACAAAGTCCTAACATTCAATTACATGCTTTATTTTCTTTCTTTAGGGTACTTTTATTTACTTCATATGTAAGTCAACTTTCCTTTAAAAACTCTCCAAATTTCCAAACTCTATTTTAGACAAATGTATAAAATTTACCACATATCTAACTTAACTTTCCTTTAAAATTCAGACTCTATTTCAGACTAAAACGTATCGAATAGAATGCCTACACCTTATTTTATAAATAGAGTTTACACTTCACCAAACATTTATTTGACATTCGATTTTGTCGTCTACTTAAAGAGCGCGAAAAAAGTCAATGACAAATAACGATAGCTAAATCAAAGTTAAAACTCATGTTACTCTTCTTCCCTTTATTTTGGTCACAACATGTAATACAATTTAAAAATCCTAAATTGCTCAATTTTTTTAAAAATTTTAATTTATTGTCCAAAATTTTAAAATTACCAACTTTTAAAAAATTTAACAATTCAACTGAAAAAATAAAAATTTGGGTACTGAATCTAAAAATTTTTAAAAGGTTGAATACTTTTAAATATACTATCTCTTTTTAAATAAATGACAATTTATTTCAAATATCTTAACATTTTAAAGACCGATAAAATATATCCAAGTTTTGACATTATATAGCTACAAATTGCAACCTATGGAAAATATTTATTTACATATCCCCTTTTAATAGTGTCAAAATGGATTTTAGCATAGTATTTAGAAAATTTTAAAGATGTCTTATAATTTTTGGTAAAATTTAGACATTTTTTATTTATATATTTTTAAAATTTAATCCTTTAAAATTTTATAAAAATACATTTTTCACAAATAATTTTTCAGATTTTTACTAACACTACATTATATTATTATTATTATTATTATTAAAATTTCAAGTTAAAATTCTAAGTATTATTTTTTGAAAAAAAAGTTACAACACACTTCTCACTAACAGGATATATAGATATAGATATATAAAAATTGTGATATCTCGTGTTATGGAATAAAAGTAATATTTTGTTCTTCATGATATTTGATACTTAATTTATCCTAAATAAATTTATGTTTTGTATACTTATCCCAAATCCAATCTTTCTTAAAAGTGTATAGATGTTCCATTTATTGTATTTAAAGAAAACTTTTCTTATAATGAATTATACATTTTCAGTTTTCAAACACAAAATAAGTAAATAACGTTGAAATTTTTGTAAGAAAATAAACAAAAGTGAAAAGAAAAGTTTTGTCTAAAATTGTTAATAGAACATGATAAAGAGCTAATTATCAATACATGAATAAATATTTTGTTAAAAAAAGAACGTTCAACAGATGCATAAACTTACCCTTCTAATCCTATTAAACCAAAACCAATCAATCTAAAAGCAAATCACTGTTGTGGATTGACACTTTCCCTTACCTCGCTTCACTTTCCATCCAAACCCAAGAATATGTTGCTATAAGCCGACGACACTTTTCAACCTTTAAATTCAAAGTTTATGTTTAATGTTTGGGTGTCTTCGTTATGTGTGATTGTGTTCCTCTTATCCCTTTTGCCTTTTCCATTACCCAGGTTCCAAATTTGGGTTTTGCAGCCCCGAACTTGAGACGATGTTGTTCATGGGTTCAAGTTCCCTTTACAAGAAGTGGCAGGTTCAAGCTTGTAAGAAGGGCAGGTGAAAACCCACGTGTAATAGGTTCTGAGGAATATGATTTTCGCAGCGAATTTGGGATTTACGAGGAAAAGGAAGGAGTGATGATGGATTTGGAATCAAGGATTGAGATGGACTCAAAGACACCAAGTGGTAGTGGAGCAAACTTGGGTCGTTTGAAGGTTGAAATGAAGGGTAGTGAGGAGAGAGCTGAAGAGCTGAGCAAGGTAAATGATACAGCAGGAGTGAGGAGAGGAAGGCAGTTGATAAAGAGGTCAAATTTGTTGGCCAAGCAAGTGATCAGCATTCAATCTGCTCATGTTTTGGGTTTCATTTCGCAGCTTTGGGTTGATACTGCCTCTGTACGTTTCATTGCTTTCTTTCCTTTTGACCTTCAATTTATGTTAGTTTATGATTTGAGATTATTCTACTTGGGTAGCTAGACATTGTAAACTGTGCAGACATGTACTCATTTATCACAATTAAGCAGTTCACTACTTGAACAGACAGTTTACCATCTGAAGCTGAACTGTGAACTTACAATGGATTCTTTTTATTTATCTGGCTGCAAAAGTTATATAGCGTGGGTGATTTTATAATAGTACATGGAACTGAGGGTTGGTTCTTTTGTTTGTACATTTGCATTATTTAGTGGGTGGTACTGCTTATAGAAGTTAGGCCGAGCTTGCTTTCTGGAGAATTAGAGAGGTTTCGTTTGGAGGATGCTAGCCAGGTAAATTCATCACTTCATATTTGTTCATTTTTTGAGTTGGTTTTGTGTAATATTAAGCATCTAAGGAATGTGTCCTGCAAAATTTGACTTTAGGGAGATATTATTTTGGCTTTGGCTTGATCACCCATCTCCCTTCAGGTTTATGTGTCGACTTAATTGCATAACAATTCACGACAAACTAAAACTTTTATTTCATGTTTCTTTTATCTCAAAGGGCCTTTGAATTTTACGAACGCTTGCTGTCATTTTCTAGTTACTTGTCAATTGCTCTCTTTTTTTGGTGGACCTGGGTAGGTGGGGTGTTGTCAAGTGGATAGCCTACATAGATCGTCAGGAGTTGCAAACTGTTATGCGCTTTCGTTCTCCTGTTCATGACAAATATAGTATGGTTTAAGTATTGATGTTGGCAGGTTGGAGATGTTATACTTGTCGAGGATGAGAATGTGATGGAGAATGAAATTAAAATGGTTGGTCTTGAAACATTGGTGGGTACCATTCTTCATCTTCCTGCACAATTCATGCTTGTGTATCCAAAATGCCTGGTCACATTGCACATGCACTTATTGTCTATTTTCCTTCCCCTTGACCGTACTTTTTGCTGTGCAAGGCTGCAAGCTTTGGCTTACTTTATTAGGGAATAGACTCTCAATGGGTGGGGATTATGAAGAGAGAACTTCTCTTACGAATGAATTTTATTCCACTTGCTTTGCACTTCCATTTGTTGGATTATTACACGGAGGTCTAAATTTGTGATTTTTGTTAGGTAGGATACAAAGTTGTGACACCAGGTCGGCGAAGCATTGGGAAGGTTTGTCTATTGTATTGAGCCCATTGATGTAGTTGAATATAATTCACAACCATTTTGCAATTTAAATGTGCACTTTTCTAGGTGCGGGGATACTCATTCAACGTTAATTCTGGGCTGGTGAAATCACTTGAGCTTGATGCATTTGGGTTTTCCATTATTCCATCCAATTTGGTTGGTGACTACTCCTTTTCCTCGTTTAATAGTGTGTCCCCTACTTCTAACTATGACTGCACGTAGTTCTCCCTTGAAGTTTGCTTGTGTAACAATTTCAGTCTATTCCCTGCTATTTTCCCTAAAATCAAGGTACTGGCTCAACTTCTTTCCTTTTACTTCTGCATTATTTCAGATAAGTACCTATGCTTTACTTGTTGAGGATGTGCTTGAAGTACTATCAGACACAGTTGTTGTGCATGAAGCTGCAGTCTCACGCATTCAAAGACTAACAAAGGTATGCTTGCATGGATAGTGAATTTAAATATTATATGGTTTGCCATAATAAATGATGTTTGTAGAGGAGTTGTTTTATGTACTTTTCAAATGGCCCTTGTTTTGGCAATTAGGTCACATGATTCATGTTAACGTAGTTATTTATTTTCAGTTGCAACTACCTTGATATTTGTTCAAACAATTCACCATTACCATCCCAAACAAAGTATAAGTTACCAAGGATGTAACTCTCAATAGCAAACTTTAAGGTATTAGGATGTGAGTAAAGGATCTTTTATAGAAAGGTCATTGTTTTTTTCATAAATCTTTTAAACTTTTTTTTTAGTCTTATGTCTTGTATTTAGCCTAAATATTTAATATTTAGTACTTCCCTCTTAATTACTTAGCCTAAACATTTTTTTACCTAGTCTAAACATTTTTAATGGTTTGTTTGTTTTATTTATTTATTTTTTCTTGTTTGTGTATTTATTTAGTTATTTTATCTTTTATTTTTATTCTTTATCTTGCTCTATATTTATTGTATTATTTATTTTATAACTTATTTTTATTTTTTAGTTGTACCTATGTATTTATTTAATTTAATTTTATTATTCCTTTTATTATTTTTGTATGTATCTTTTTTTATTTTATACTTTATAATATTTTTATTATCATTAATTTTTTTCTTCTTATTTTATAATTTTAACCTTTCTTTTCTCTCTCTCTCTCTCTTTTTTCTTTTCTTCTGGGCATCTATTGAAAACAATTTCTTTACTAGTTACGGGTAAGACTGCATCCTTCTGGACCTTCTCAAACCTTCTAGGAGTTTGTGTTTCAGTGAGACTTTAACTGAAATGTTGTTGTTGTAGAGTATTGCATTGGTGAAATAGCTAATGTCTGTTAAATATGAGAGTATTTAGTGACTGTGAAAAGTTGATTCCATAATTCTAACAGGGTATCTGGGACAGTCAAAATGTTAGCACGTCAGCTGATGAACTCGAAGAGTTTTCTGATAATGAAAGTTCTGTTAGATCCTCCATAGGTGGGAGCACTCAAAAAAGGTTTGGCAGCCCGAGAAACCGTCGAAAAATAAAAGAAAGTGGTGATGATTGGGAACTTCCAATAGATTACTTATGATAATTCGAGACTTCGATGATTCCCCTTGCTCTCTCTCTCCAGTAGAAACTGGCCTTCACAAACTTTTCCTTCAGTTTCATGTTTCATTCCTCAGGTTGCTTCTGTGAATCCTTTATTTCACCATGCACTCTTCCTGATTTGTGTTCCATTTCCTTGTAATATTTGATACATGAACCAGGTTACACATTGATCGGATTTCAAAACTTTTGTTGTCGATCAAGCCGGTGTACCTTTGAGGACTTCATAAATGTAAGTTGTACGTACATATAGAAAGTAATTAAACACTATCATAAATCTCATCCTCTATGTGCTTTACGTTGTCAACACTTTGTAGTTTGCTTCATTTAAGGTTTATCCTTTGAGTTTCTACAGTGGATGTTTATCGTCTGCGAGACCAACTTGTAGAAGCATGTACGTTGAATATGTATATCCTTTCATGGCCACATTGAAGCCCATGGACACTAGTATGATCGATCTAGGATTGAGTTTTGTGAGATTCTTTCTGTACATTTCCCAATTGGCGATCCGGTGATGATGGGGTTTTTTTTTCACTTTTATCTGAACACTAAACAAGATCTTTCTGTTTGAATTTCCAGCCGTGGTACGCAAGCAAATTCGTTGAACAAATTCTCGTGACGAGACTTGGACTGAAACTTCAGTCGATTGCAAATGACCCGTCTTTTTACATAATACCGTCAACTTCCTCCATCTTGGACAACCATGTTCCTAATCCACAAATAATATTATCCCCTTCTTACTAAAAAGAACTCAAAAAAGCATTAAAAAAGTGTTGAAAAGTGGGCAACATTGGTCTAGACTACACCTGTACATTGGATAGTTTGAATTGGGCTTAAATAAAGTTTTAACTTAAAATTTTTTAAAAGTTCTTAAGTTCATACTTAATTAAAACCTGGTTCATGAAGTGAGTTTAATTTTAAACATAAATTTGACCCATTATAAAAATGTAAAATGTGAACCCAATTTATAAATTCATATATTTTAAAAAATTTAACAATTATATGAAATATAATTGTAATATCCTAGCATTGATTTATGTCTTAATATATGAAATTATATTAAATTGGAATAAAGAAAATCATTTGACAAATAAAAATAATTATAAATTTGTTCTAAAATAAAAATATAATTGTTACAAAATTCATAATCACTTAAAACTAACCTTGAAAAGAATTGTTCTTTTCTAGACATTCCACTTGTTATCACAATAATGTATGCATTTTCATCTTTTGATACTTCATTCTTCCAATTATCAAAAGTCAAATAGATATGACTAGAAGATTCGAACAACTCTTTCTATATTGATTCCCTTTTTTGGTCAACATAAGCAATTATATCATGTTTGCTAGTAACCCTACTAATTAGTTGATATGTTGAGCAAGAAGCAAGGCTCATCACATATCTAAATGTAAGAAAGTCAACAAATGTCAATAAAAGCATACTAATAGCAATCATCATATTAATTACCTTATGCAATTCAATGTGATCACATTTCATAACATTCAATGCAATACTACTATTAGAATCTAATTTAGTCCGAATCGCATATTGTCTTACACCATTATGCTCTTCTATTGGACATTTTTTTTGAATGACGAAGTGAATGAGAAATATCACTTATAGCTTGAGCAGAAACTTCTCCCCCATAGTAATTGCATTAAGCTTTTGAATTTTCTTCTGTTTCCTTATTAACCAAAAAATTCGATGCAGTAAACTATAACTTCTTTGTTCTACTTTGACTAATCTATTCTTCCTTATAAAATAATCATATAGTAGATTAGAACTTGTCATTGTTGATATAATTCTAGCATTAATAATAAGTAATTAGTTTCATATAATAAAATAAACTTCTTATATCTAAGTAGTGAAATAGTGTCTAATAAGAAATAATATGATGTAAGTTCAACTTATCATAACCTAATACCTTTTAAGTAGACACCAAATATTTGGCATGTATAGAGTATGATAAGTGCTTAATTGATTATTATTTATTCCATAATTCTTAGTGATTAATTTTTATTTTGCATCTAAGATACTTATTTTGGTTTAGGTACAAGTAAAAAAACAAAACGAGCTAAATTCATAGGTTTCAGCAGTTTTACTATTGTTCAGTCTTATTTGACTTCATAGATTCTAAGGAGATGAATTAGGGAAAATTTGGGCAAAAAAAGAAAAATTAGAGTTATTTTAAAAGAACACACTCATGTGAAGAAGTACACAGTTGTGTAAGTGACTTACACGACCTTGTAAGGGACCATATAAGTGACTATAAATGTGTATGACTTTGAAGATGTTGTTTTGTTCATATGAAAATGTACGCTGCTAGTGTAAGTAATGAATATAATCGTATATATTGCATGTGTAACTCTTTAGAATTTTGTGTCTGTGCAATTTTTGAAGAATTAATGCAAGATTAATGGACATGGTCATGTAGACGGTCAAGTGGTTAAGACAATTATGGAGGCCAATTAAGGGGGATATAAAGGAGGGACACTTATTCATGCCTTTTCTTCTCTTTGGGTATGTGCTTTGAAGGATTATGAGTGGCTGATCCTCTTCCTTCCAGTTCAAGGGAATTTTGAAGCCTAATAACATGTTGGTGCATTAACCAATTTTTGTAACAGTGTCCTTATCTTTAGTTCGAAACTGATTGTGTTATCTATGTTTAAGTTTATGATTTAAGCACGAATGATTTATATAAGGTCTGCTATATCATTCATGTATGGATTTACTGCTACAACTATGATTACATTCTATAATTATTATCAATCTAATTCATATACAACAAATTAATGTTCGTTCATAACTAGAGATAACATATCATAAGCTAAATAATCTAACCTTGCGTGGTTATTGCTTATATTAACCTATTTTCTAGATTCTTAATGTTATTGTTACATTAACTCTAGAGAGCTTATTCTAAATTGTGTGAAAGTTAGATCTAATTAAACATTTTATCTAAATTAGTTAGGATCTAAGGGAAAATTGGAGTTAACAAAGCTTATTGTTAATCCATGACTAATAATTTCAAGGAAAGGGATGACAACAATGTTAAACTTGATTAGACATGTTTATGTGAGGATTAAGATTAAATCGAGAATTGAGATTAAATCTATTTATTACTCTTTGCAAATTTGATTTGTAGAATTTAAGTTATTTTTGTAGTTTAATTTTATACAATTGCATCATTCTTTTGTTGATCAATTGCTTTCAAGTGAGGTATACAAGAAGAAGTATTGCACTTAGGAACATTACTTGAAATGTTCACCTTAAGGATATTAGACTTATCTACAACATTCAGTTCTTCATTGGTTAGGGATTTATTCATTACAATAGAGGTATCTTTGGATTTAATAATACCAATAGAAATCTATTTAGGATTGGAATTTTTTATTATCTATGTGCTCTGTAATTGTCTCCTTAATGAATTCGGAACAATTGTTGTTAAGATTTACCTAAAAGTCATTCTCCTTCTTTTCTAGAAGTTCTTATGAAAAGGCTAGCTTGAATATCCTTCCTGTAGGTTTCCAAACTTTCCTTGATGACTTTGTAGGAGGTTTCTAGGTATATGTGACCTTAACCAAGTCCTCAACCATCTTAAGATTTTTATTTAGCCTTAGAATGGGCATTTCTTCAGCATATCTTGAAGAGCTTTAACAAAAACATATATCCTTTTATAGTTAATCTTGCTGGTTTCTGTTGTAGCCTCTTATGAACATAGTGGTTAGCCAATAAAGCTAGAAATGTGACTTAATCTTGATGTTGTTAGTATTCAGGAGAGATTCTAAAGATACACATCCATATGGGAATATTGATTGCTTAATATCTTTAATACTGATACTAGGTTTCTAGGTTTGAAATAAAATTGCCTTATTTTATATATGCTAAAGTCCTAATTTTAAGACTCTTCTAGCTAAGGCACTACAAGAGAATATGAAAAAGAATATATCTTTGCTATTCACTAGAATGTCGCTCAATCTATGTTGCTTCTAGTGAGTGTTCACTTAGGACATCATAATTGTGAAAAAGGCTCTTTTGTCCACGCAGAATCATATGAGAGTGGTATTCCATATGTCCACTATAGCCTTCAAAGTGTTTACGAGAGGAGCAATAACTAGATGCTTAGTGCTTTTTTCTAGCAGGTAGTATGTGAGTTTAGAATTAAAGCAAGAGTTACCAACTACCTGAGTCCAAGTCCTTCTAGTACTTGATCAATTAGTGACGTGAAGGGCATTATCGAGTTGTCTGGAGGACTACTGGAGGGAGAGGACCGGATGAAGATAGGTAATGAAGATTAAGCAAAAGGATGAATAGTAAGGGGGCAAGCAAAGATGAGAATTTTCTAAAATTGCCAAAAAAGGAAAAGTGAGCAGTAGCACAAAAGAGAGGGTGAGATATAGGAAAGGAGGGACACAGAAAGGAATGGATATGTTGAAATGAAAGAAAGGGAAAGGCTTATGAATTGAATGTTTGAGGAAATAAGAGATAAGGGAATTGAGAGTACGCAAGCCATATGAGGAGGAGTCGAGAAGAGAGAAGCTAGAGTTTTTCTCTAAAGTAAATGATTATTCTAATTATTTCACACATAAATTATAGTTATTTCAACTAAATTATATAAAATATACTACCATATTTATTGAGAAAAATAATTTCATTTAATAATGAATACCACAATATACCACTATAATATATATAATACCACCAAATTATATAAATATATAATATGCACTATTCTAAACGTACCATCATATTATTATAAATATACCATTATATTAGAGAGAATTAATCCTTACGTTATATAAAATTTATCATTAAATTCTATAAAATATACCACCACTTTGTTAAAAAAACAACAATTGCATTCAATATAAAATATCATTATGTACTACTTCAAGATACATATAATACTACTATGTTATATAAAATATATCACCATATTATATTAAATATACCAACATATCATTGTAAATATACCTTTGTAGGAAAGGTTAGTAAGATTAAAAAAGAAGAAGCACAATCCTAAATCAATTATAAAGAGCTCTAATAGCAATAATATATAACCTTATATAAAACTTTAAATTGGTTATAACAACTTTCTACATAGGTAGGATATTGTAATCAAGAAAAATAAAATAAAACACATAAACGTATAAAATATCTTTAGTTTTATGATCAATTGGCTATAATACCTTTTGACATTAATACACCCTAATTCAATTATATACATATATTGTTTTAGGAATTGATAACCTTATAACAACTTACAATAAATGCCATTTATAAGTATATGCTTTTCCTAATATAAATCAATATGAAATATCACCTAGCAACCCTCTCCTAAAGGATACACATATAAGTACCAACTTATCTTGTGATAACTTATTAAGGTAATTTTGTGCTACTTACAAGTATCTTCTTATCTAGAGACAACTTATTTAAAGATATCTTCTAGCTGCCTTCTCCTAAAATCGTAAATGATGAACATAGGAATAGCCATTTTACAACTTATTAAGAGATCATCAAGCATCCTTCTTATAATATCCCAAAAGAAATTTGTATATTGTAGAAGCCTATACTATGTTTCCTTCAACCATCTAATTATGTCACTAAACTATTATTAAAATGAGAAATTACACTTAAAACTACACCATATCATATAAAAATCAAATGTATCATTTACAAAATGATTTTGAGATGAAATAAATAATTTTCTTCTATATTCTTCTTAGCTTAAATTTTCTATAAATTGTTACAATATGGACTAAATAAGAATATCATTTCTAATGCAAAACCTCGTTTCTTCACTTGTACAAGTTTTATCCACTAGTTTTTTTTAGAAAGTAAATAATTTCATTAGCTCGCCCTAATTAGGGAAAATTGATAAAGCTACACATATACTAGTAAGTGAAGAAGTTATTAATAGCTATGTACTTTCCAAAAGGAAAACTAGTAAGTAAACTTCATAAGAATTGGTGGAAAATTTAGCTCAATCTCATAAAGGCTAGTAAACTATATTGATGATCCAGTCACATCCCATCCATAATTCTTTTAATTAGAAGTAGCTTTAGAATTCCTTGTAAAACATTACTAAATGTAGGTAGCCTCCAATTTCTTTTGATCTTTGAGCTATAGGTGATAGAAAATTAATGAGTACTAAGTGCAACCTAATATTTCCAAGAAGTTCCTCTACTATGCATTCCACTTTTGTGATATGATTTTGAAAGATCTAACAGTTGCTCTCCATCCATATATTGTGGGACAAATAGCTAAGGGCAATTTTAAAGACCAACCTAACTCTTAGGCTATTAGCTGTTCTTTTGTAGTAACATTCCTTTACCACATTCTAATTTCCTGAAAGGGAAGTAAGATTACATAATTGAAGGATCAAGGTCCATGTAGTTTTCTTATATTAGCACTATAGGACACATTGTGATGGAATATTGAGGAATCTTGACAACTTTTTCAGAGTATTTAGTTTCCTTTTTATTACTAACCATAGTATGAAAGTAGCTCGAAGGTGAGCCTATACGAACCATATCAATTTGAACTAAGGGACCATTGAGTTCTTAGTAGTTTTCTGTATGAGATTGTAACACCCCATTATCATAGAGCATATACTCGAACATCTAGAGGACATTTAAGAATATACCCTATGAGAATGACATGTTAAAGCAATCACATTAGCTTATCATGGCATCATAAAGAACATAAGTGTTTTAAGTTTCAACTCTTCTCATTCTAATAACAAAACATAATTTACATTGTCATTTCTTTACACACCAATCAAATTTTTACATTACAAAACCATCTATGAGTTCATAGTTTTATACAACAAGTTTTACATGATATGAGATACTAACCAAAAACATTATATCTAAACTCCTCAAATGTCAGTTAACCAGACCTTTGAGCCATTTCTTGTTCCCAAAATGGACAATACTAGACTTCAACTAGATTGCTTTAGAAGCTAAGTCTCCTCTCAGTACCTGCAAGATCAATGTTGCAATTTTGATGAGTTTTACGAACTCAATGAGTAAACCATCATCGATGTGCGTACTTAAACAGAACATAAACATCTTATGTATAAAACACAATTCAATCAGTATAACACCTCATCCAAATTCAAAACCCACATTACTCATCATATTTCAACAAGCACATTATAAATACAAAAACTTCATATAGTCATTTCAGAACAATCCAATCATTTATCTCAATTCAACATTTATTTGTAATCAATCTCATGAAGACATGTAAAGATATAGATGCAAAGGCACATGGGACTTACTTCCATTTATATTTTGTTGTGACCAAGCGCCTATTTAACTGTCCCATATTCATTGTGGATATCGGGCTCATTTCAGTAACTGTCCCGTACCCATTGTGGATATCGAGCTCATTAATCATTGAGCCTGTGGCTCTTTGTGCACATTCTGAGCTTTAAGCTCTTTTCATATTGGTCACTCTAGTTACAACTCCTTTATCTAATCATGCATATTCATACGATGGAGTGCAACAATCTATATAGTATGCTATCAATCACTTTCTTTCAATAAACACAGTCAGTTATCACAATCATCGGATCTAAGTTTGGCATTCAAAATTTAGTTGAGTACACATTTCCCCATTCACATACAATCAATAAGTACTTCCAATACATTCCTGAATATCAAGCTCCTCAAACAATTGATGGTCCGGAATTATCACAATCATATTACTAACAGTTCAATATCTACTAGTTAATTAAAAACAATTCAATTATAGTGAGTAAACATCTAGGTCAACTCATAGTATGCTCTAAATAGCTATTGCCTTGACAAACCGGCAATGTCTGGATGTTGTTGGTCGATTTGTGCTTCTAAATCATGCAATACACATATATGTGCACATTACTAACTTGTTTAATCAAATAAGTACTCAATCACACACACATATATATGTTTTGTTCAATGCATGGTCAATTGACTATCCCAGATATGTAACCTTAATTCACAAATCTTGGTCATTCATTCATCATAGCTTGTATATAACTTGTTTGCAATTAGGTTATGCTTTAGGTAAGTTTGATTACCTTAAATTCATTAATCATACATTCATCAATTCTTTCCAAGCATTAAATATTCACACAATTTCCCAATTCTCATTCAATCATACCTTATTCATTTCTTATATCCTTTGAATCACATTTGAATTCACATGAACATCTTTATACCATTAACAACTCATACTTCTCAAATTCATATAAATTGGTATCAATCATTCCATTCCTTAATTTATAACCTCAATTAACAACTTAAACTTATCAAACACTTAAATCGCTTATTCAAACAAATTTCTAGGTTTGTTTCAAGCCCTAATCAAGTCTAATTACGCCATTATAAAGTGTCTTAACCTTATATAGTCCAAAAATTGCCCAAAACCAACCTTTTCTCCTTCAAAGAACTTCCCACGGTGGTGGGATGAGTGAACTGAAGGTTCACTCACCTTCATTTTGCTTATAATTTTTACTCCTTCATACTCTATCCAACACACCTTCTCCAAAATCTATCAATTTCACTTCAATTATACATTATTGATGCTTCAATCCCTTATCAAATTCATGTCCAAACCCAATTCAAAAATCATTTTTTAGACAACTCAAATCATTATCTTTCACACATCAAAAGTAAAACAGAAACTATCATCCACTATCAATCATATATCCTAGTTCTGTTGCCATTTCAAGATCACTATGTTAGCACCTTTCTTTAACATAAATTCACCTTCCTTATACCTCAAATCATAATCTAATTCATTTGTTAAAAAATCCATAACCTACTGTTCATAAATCAAGAACACAATAGAAAAGTATTCGAGTTCATACAAAAATTTCCAGCATAATTCATCATCAATATCATATACAATTCATCCCAATTTCATTGCCATAAATTTTCTATTATAACATGTCATAAATATCAATCTTTTACTCACTTGTCTAGCTTAAATTTCAGCTTAAAGATCAAGCTAATTCAACTCTCCATGCATGCAAAATCATCTAAGTACAAAGTGGAAGTAGATTGGTTCTAGTAAAGGCAAGGAGATGATAGCAGATTATAGTTATCTTTGAGCATAATCTTATATAAATCTTGAAGTGACTATGAACAGAGGTAAAGTAGAATTTCAAAGCTATTGGACTATGAGTGTATTTTAGAAATGTAAGGAAGGAAAGCCTTTGTCATATACATGTGTCATTAGCTGAGTTAAGATAAGTGTCTTCTTATTTAAGGACATTTGTCCCACAAGGAAGCAAGCTACATGTCTTCCCCTTAAATGGTACACGTGCCCTCTTCTTAAGCTTCCATATGTTCTCTTTTTAGAACAAATGTCACTCAATTATGTATGCCAAATGTCACCCATTTTATAGGCTTTGTCATCCTAATTTTCCATGTATGATGAATCTCCGCAAATTCACGAGTCTCAAGTAGTATAGTATAATATTGTCCCACAGAGAGTAATTATGTAAGTACTAGGCTTGGATTACTCAATTAATTGAACTAAGCACTTATGTAAGAATGGGGATTTAAATTAAGGACTTTAACTATCAAAAATAATAAAACCAATGCTAAACAAAGAAGCGAATATCTCTAGGGATTAATCCGAATGGAAAGTGGTAAACTTCAAGGAAGGTTCTACTTTTAGTATTTTCTATGGACTTTTCCTGGATTAATTTATGAGTTGAATTCTAGTTGAAGAATGGGGATTTAAATTAAGGACTTTAACTATCAAAAATAATAAAACCAATGCTAAACAAAGAAGCGAATATCTC
>JANIPM010000004.1:49892130-49902494 GCA_027478405.1 Erythroxylum cassinoides
TTATGACTCCGGATGTTGGTCTCTGAAAATGGGGTCCAACATTTGGCATAATTGATATTCAATTAGAATTATTTGTAATTTTAATTAAAATTAGAATTTAATTTTAATTAAATTACTAAAACATCCAAATTTTATTATAAATATGTTTAAGTTGAAGCTAATACTTCTTACTTAACCCTCTTTGTGAAAGTTACAAAGCTCTTTCAACATGTTTTGTGAATACCATTAGAGACTGGACACTTGTGAGATTACAGTGGTTAAAATGGATTAATTTTGGAAACGGTTTAAGAGATACAACAAGATAAGGATCAAACTTTATAATAAAGTATGAATTATATGATTTATGTGTTAATTATTTTATAGAATTAAAGTTATCTTAGTTTTTGAGAAATCAAAATACGAAATTTTTTTGTAATTATTCTACTGTGATCGGGATCAGATTCCGTCCTAATTTTCCGACGTAAAATACTTTCAGCTAATGAAAACTTTAATTCTTTTTTAATTAGTAATAAAAATGAAAAAAGCACAACAAAAATGAGCTAGAAGAAAAAGTTTTTGTTAAGGAAATTTTTGGTCATGTATAAAATTTATCCCTGACCTCTTACAAGTAGAAGAAATTCCCAATTACCATTCGTAATATGTCGCAATATAAAAAGCGTTTGTGGCATGCAAAGCTATTGCCGTTATTTACCCACCAAAAACACCTACCATTTTTACTCTCTCTTCTCTGTGCGTGTCCTTGTGTGTGAATGGAGCTGCCGTTGTTTCCTTCACCTAGAGTTTCAGCTGTCAGCTATTCTTCTCTTCATCGAACAAAGCTAACCCAAAATATTCTTATTCCCCATTCTTCATGTTCTCCACTCCCGCCTTCTACCGGTCTTCGCACTCCTAAGGCTCCAACACTGTCAAAACTCCCGTTGAAGACCGGATACAGGCGCAATTCTATTAGGGTATTTTCAGTTCTGCTCACATGTTGTGTTCTTCTTGTCTCTGCTTGCAGGAGTAAGTTCATTTGTTTTCGAATGTGGCACAGAATCACAAATATTTTATTTTTTGCTTTTCATCTAGCAACTTGATGGAGAAGATAGCTTATGCATTAGTTTAGTTATTGGTGCTTTCTGCTAAACTAATTCTTCATCTTGTTGTTGAAATGTCGGTATGTCTTAGACTATTTGTTAATGGCTGCTGTAATATCATTAACAGAAACCAACTCCAAACCTTTTAGGTACCTTTTAAGATGTAGCTAACCCCCACGTTTTACCACTAGAACCAATAACTTTATAATCCGAAGGCTATATAGATAACTGTGTGGACTTAGTTTACTCCATCCCCCCCTGTAAGTCACCTTCTTGGAGTCAAACAATGCCTTTTGAGGCGTTTGGAGAGTTGATTTTGATAGATTCCATTAATAGCTGAATGCCTTCAAACAGGTTTGTTCTAAAGTTGGAGCTGCTGGATCTGAGCCGATACCGAGCAGAGTCTCAGATTTCAAGGACGCTTGTTGGAGATTTCTAAGACCTCATACCATACGTGGGACAACTATAGGATCCATGTAAATTATCGTTTCTTCACAATGTGCAATTAGTATATATATAGCCACAATTCACAGAATTGCTTACTGATGAGAGTACAATGCTTTTATTTTTATTTTTTTGGTTAACAGTGCCTTGGTGGTGAGAGCATTGATTGAGAACTCAAATTTGATTAGGTGGTCATTGTTGTTGAAGGCGTTCTCTGGTCTTTTTGCTCTATTATGCGGAAATGGCTATATAGTTGGCATCAATCAGATCTATGATATTGGCATTGACAAGTATGGCACACCACTATCTTTCTTTCATTACTTCTGTAGAAGTTGGAAGTACTTTTCAACTTCAGATCTTAATTTTGAAGGACCAGTGTACAGAAAAATACAGAACTCCCATGTTAAGAAACCACTCAACAATGAATCCCTGTTAAGGAAGTCATTATTTCTTCATTGTAGTCAACTGGAAATATCGCTGGAAGTAAATTTTGAAAAAGAAAATCTTTTAATTATTTTATCTAATCATTTAAAAAATCCTAGTTGTCATCTACATTTGTTTCTTCCCAATTCCCAATGAATGGGTGAGACTGCACAATAAGTTTAAGGAAATGTGATGACCGAGGTCTAAAATTTCTCATAATTAGTTTTCTATTTTTGTTGTTATGGGGTTAGAAGATCTTTGAATTTAGTCTTTCTCTTTTTCTTTATTTTGCAGGGTTAACAAACCTTATTTACCGATAGCTGCAGGGGACCTTTCAGTTGGATCTGCATGGCTTTTGGTGTTATTCTTTGCAGTGACTGGCATCCTGATTGTTGGACTAAACTTCGGTCCATTCATTACTTCTCTTTACTGCCTTGGCCTTTTCCTGGGGACTATCTATTCTGTTCCTCCATTTAGACTTAAGAGATTCCCTGTTGTAGCATTCCTTATCATTGCCACGGTATAATTACTCATTTTTCCTATTCTGTTTGTTGGTATTAGATTCCTGTTGCCTTTGTCTTAATAACTGTTTTCCCATGAGATTGAGCTAAGAATGCTCTCTACATACCTTATTTAACCATAAACTAACTTGACTAGATTCAAGAACATGCTTAATTTTAGTTGTCTTTTTAACTAGAATTTAATAAGATTTTGGGAAATCTGATTCATTCTATGACTGACTAGGCAGTTACTCATTTCACTGGCCATGAAAGTGCAATGAACATACAATATTGGTCAAACTATAATCTTTGACATGGTAACAAGATTTCAATGTGCATCTGATTTAGACATAACCTTTGACTCAATAACACTGGAAAAATGCTGATTTTTATTCGATGTTTTGATCTTAACAAATGTTCAGAAACCTGACCCATTCTCTTGTTGGCTGGGAGAACCTCATTTCTGAAGCTTTGAAAAATTGCTCTATGATGGGGCACTCCCTATCGATAAAGACTTAACGTTGTTAAGATTGTGATTTGGTGACATCATTGAGTGCAGATAGGCTGTGTTGTGGTGCTGTCCCTGTCTCTCTTAAATTCTAATGAATGGTCGATGTTTTTGTTATTACTACTTTGGTTGATGATTTTTTAATTCTCCTTTATAATAAAGGGGGTGACTGGAATTGCAAAGTCTTCTAAGAAAGTTGTGAGTAGGTTACATGTTAATAAAGATGTAGTTCTGCAGGTACGAGGTTTTCTTCTCAATTTTGGCGTATATCATGCTACACGAGCTGCTCTTGGACTTTCATTTGAATGGAGGTGAATTTCCTTCAAAAACTTGTTGATTCATAATTTTCCCAGGAGATTTCTTATGAATATAAACATAAATTTAACAAAAATTTGATCAGTTGAAGGTTGGGACTACCAAATGATGGCTTTTTTATGATCTCTAAATCTTTCTATTAATGGAAATATTAATTGATTTTTTTATAATTGCAAAGTATGGTTAGATTTTGATTTATTTTATGATTTAGAATTCAAAAGTAGGATTTTGCTTATTTATTTTTTATATATTAATTTTCATCTAATATTGATATATATATATATATTTATATCCTAACGTATTATATGTTAGTATAAGAAAGGTGACACCCAAGTAATGTATAAAATCAGTTTATGCCCAGTAGAGTTTTGAAGACTTTCTTCACTATTTTAGCTACTATCAACTTAGCAATTGGTGATGCAGTAATATATTGGTTGGCTTGTTGGGACTCCCAAAGTGTTTCATATGTTTTTATTGATGTGTAGCAATAGGAAAAGGGCCGATGATCCAGAGTGTAAAGGACCAAACTTGGGTGTGTATATTTTAGTGTAAGAGAGATGATACCCAAGTCACGTATAAAATCAGTTTATGCCCAGTAGAGTTTTGAAGACTTTCTTCACTCTTTTGGCTGCTATTAACTTAGCAGTTGGTGATGCAGTAATATATTGGTTGGCTTGTTAGGAGTCCCAAAGTGTTTCATATTTCTTATTGATGTGTATTAATAGGAAAAGGGCCTATGATCCAGAGTGTAAAGAACCAAACTTTGGTGTGTAATTTGATTTTGCTTCCTTTAGTATGACGATGCAGATAACTATCTAACCAAGACTTGTCTGATCCTGAGCATGAAGGTGGTAATTTAAACCACTAGTTTTGAAAACAAAGAAAACCATCAGTAGAATTGGTCGATGAATGCACTCTGATGCAACTTTTTGCATTTGGAGGTTTATCTATTATTTTCTTTGATGTTGAACTGTTAAATACTTAAACTGACCTGTAATAGAATTGAGGTCGAATCTTGATTTCATCATTTAATGCAAAATTTCAGCCTTCCTGAACCTGCTGCATAGCTAAAAGAAATTTGATTTCTGTTTTGTGCAACAGTTTGTTTTACCATTCAGACTTTCAAGTATCATAAAATTTGATAATTGTTCGCAACTTTCTGTGAATTGCAAAATTTTCTGATTTATTAATACCATTTATAATCTGCAGCTCACCAGTAGCATTCATCACCACATTTGTCACATTGTTTGCATTGGTAATTGCCATAACAAAAGATCTTCCTGACGTGGAGGGTGATCGCAAGTGAGTTGTGAATTGTCAACTATGCTTACATTTATTAGTTGCTCCTGTAACTTATAAGATTCCTAATTTACTTTTTGTACAATAATGTCTATGTTGTTAATGTCAGAATGTATAGTGTTGGCCGATACATAATATTCCAGGTCGTGTTCTTAAGCTTTATTGTATTTCATCTTTTTCCTCTAATTAGTTCTTTTTTTTTTCTTGTCAATTTCTCATATTCATTTTTAGATCCAAATCAATAATTTCTCCCGGAGGTTGAATGACGTTTTCTGATATATGCATGCAAAGAATCATAACTGATCTCTCGTTGATGTAGATATAACATATCAACTTTGGCAACAAACCTTGGAGTTCGAAACATAGCATTTCTTGGCTCTGGACTTTTGCTGGTCAACTATATTGGTGCTATATTGGCAGCTGTGTACATGCCTCAAGTATGAAACTCTTTTTTTTTTTTCCTGACCTTTACTATTGAAGATAATTCCAACTTGCAAATTTTACAGGCTTTCAGGCGCAGCTTAATGATACCCACTCACAGTTTTCTTGCAGTTTGTTTGGCCTTCCAGGTGTGTTTCATGAGATAATATAGCTAGTAAAGATGTTATGTTTGTTTCAGGCTGGTTGTTTTCGATGAGATCATCCTTCTTGTTGAAGTTTTTATTTCCTTACTGTTCTGAAAATTGGTATCTAGTATGCTTTCTTCTTTGCAATTGTTTTGGCTTTGAAAATTTGTCCTTCCCTTTGGTGTTCACACAAGGTTTCTCATTTTATTGGAACATAATTTCACTTTTTTCCTTGAAACTGCTTCTTTATGGAGAAACATTGATGTTTCCATCGAGTGGTTGGCATCTAATCTGTTTTATCGCTGGAAGGTCCCTGATTTCATTTGTCAATGGCCTGTATACATACTTCTTTTAGGTTTTTCATCTAGCTAGATTAGATTGTTATTGCTCTTGCAGTCACCTTCTTGGCGTAGGTGGTGTGCTTTGGACAGAAACTTGCTGTCTTTGCCTTTGACCGTTTTACCATGGGCTTACCTGTCTAGCAGCCTGAGATAGCTGTCTTGTGGTTAACTTTAGTGTTTGTTGAATCTTAATTTTTCAAAAAAGAATTTCAGAGTATGTGATAAGCACTATATCACAGTTTTGATATTGACAATGCAATAGTCATTAAAACATGAAAAGGAACCAAAATATAATAGATGAAATTTATAGCATTTGTTGATCATGATTTGTACAAAGTCTGAACGGTTTTATGCTTAATCTCAATTTCAAGAAGTCAGGGAACTAAGTATGGCTTTGTAATCAAAACATCCACATAAGATTCACCGTTGCAGAACTGATTGAAGGCTAGATTTATGGGATATAGTCATGAACATCCTCCACAATAGTTACCCGGCATGGAGTTCCTCAGAAAACCAGAAGAACTGAATCTTAAATGGTAACTTGTAACAGAAAGAGTTCAGAAATGAGATTGGTAGATGTCCATCTCACATAAAGTTGAGGAGTCTGAATTGTGGTGTTACTGTTTTCTATTCAAGTGGATAACTATAATCTTTTGTAACATTGGCATCTAGAGCTGAGAAGTTGCACCACTCATAGCTGGTTCTGGTCTACCTTTACCTTTCCGAGCTCCTTGTTAAATTTATTAGATAGTGCTGTATTTTCACCCTTTGGTTAACCTTCTCTTTCATGAGCAATTCTTTTGAATCTTGGAATTTTCTGTTCTCAGACACGGGTATTGGAGAAAGGAAATTACACCAAGGTAAGGCCTATTTTCTTCGTGCATTAGTGATAATAGTCATCCACGTTCATATGGTGGCAGAAAATTTCTGTTTCATTCTTCTCCTGCACAATATTCTGAATTCCTCAGCATACCCTCGCTTTCATTTTGCAGGAAGCAATTTCAACATTCTATCGGTTTATATGGAACCTCTTCTATGCCGAGTATATCTTATTTCCTTTTATCTGAGACATAATTTCTTAGCTTTTCTTTCTTTCAAAGGGCGAGTTTAGAGATAATAACGAGGCTCCTAATTTTGGATGTACATGTTTTGCTTTCTACTCTGCAAATTAGTGTTCTTATCGTATCATATTTAGGTAAGTTGTCGCAATGGTACACACAATGTTGTGAAATACGACACGATTCCAGTACCGTTTAATATTGGATATTACTTCTAGTAATTTTTGAAAATTATAAAATAATTTTTGTATTTTCTAAAATTGCAAAATTATATCTCAATATATTGTGTTATATGATTTTTAATTTTATATTAACCATGTTTCCAAAAATTATAATAATATTAACTTACAATATTAGTTATATTTTGTTTCTATTAATATTATTATCTTTACATATTTTATATATAAACAATAATCACAATTAGTCTAAAAAATTGTTATAATTATCATACACATAAAATTAAGAGTAATGTAAAGTACTTAACATGTTACAATTTATATAATAAAGAATAATTATATTAAAACATCATATACTAAAAGTTTGTGTTAATTGTAATGTAATTGTAACTGTATTGTATTTACAATTACAATGAGAATTTGTGTTAATGAATACAACCAAGTAAAAGCAAAGCTTGAAGTAAAATCAGGTACAATTAAAAGTTTAATATTTATTTTGCTTATATAGAATTTAATATATAAATCAAATACAAGTCAAATAAATAGAAAAGAGAAGAAATGAAAGACCTAAAACTTCATTCAATCGAATGTTTGCTCAAATCATATTGACCCTAATTTTTATTTAGTACAAAATTCTTATCATTAAGAGGAGTCTTATTATTACTATTATTTAAATTTATTACACCAAATGATATGTCAGTACTTGTCATTCTATAATTATCTTCCAAGTCATTTTTTTCTATCAAACTTAATTCCTAAAAAATCCAATATACTAAAAGGTTGATATGGTTAAGAAAAATTGGATCTATAGAATTACTTATTCTAATAAGAGTTTTAGTAAACAAATAAAATTAAATTATTAAGAATCACAAGAAATTATAATCGATTTAATAATGATATAACATACCTTTATCAAAACTTTAAAATGTATCAAACAAAGACCTTTAATTTTTTATGTTCTATCTATTCCTTTTCTTAGAATTAATTAATTCAAATGTGTTCCAATTCCTTTCCCACATTGACTTAGAATTCAAATTGCTATCATAACATTTCTGAAACAGTACTTCCAAATCAGTCCCACCAAGCAAATCTAAAATAACAAAAGTAACTTTACAAATAAAATAAAATGATGATTAATTTCTAACTAATTACAAAAGTGAAGAAATATATACTTATATTAAGTTCTATCACTTTAACGAATTGAAATGGCATCTTAAAATCACTAGAAGCATCTTTATAAACCTAAATTTATGAACTTAGAAGATCTTGCATCATCTCGTGAGCAATAATTGTTGTAATAATTAATAACATTCTTTTAATAACTTTAATTTTCTTTGTAATTTTTGATCCATAATAGATACTATGATTAAAAAATGCCCCAGCTGCAAACATTAGAAAGTAAAGTTGTCTTTTCCATCTTTCATTGATGATTGTAAGATAAGGCATCTACAAAAAAGTTCTATTTTTCAAATTGGACCTTGATTGCTTCATTCCCCTCTTCATCGCACATAAAAATAACTTAGTATTGTATTCTCATGACTATCAAATAGGAGATGTACTCTCAGCAAAGGCTCACAAACTTGAATGACAAATTGATATTAAAACCAAAAATCATAATCATTAGTATAATTATAGAAACCTCCAATTAAGTATTAGACTTAGCATATTGAGATATAACTCATTTATAACTTATAAATATTTGTCTTAACTCCTTCATTTGAAAAAAGCATTAAAATAATTAAAAAAATTAGTCATAAATCTTTACAATAACAAGACGACACAATTTTAGTTATCAATCTTATAATAGCAAGACGATACAAATTACTATCATTAGTGAAATCTTTTCTCATCAAATTTAGGATGTATATACGATTATAGATGAACTTTGTCACTTTTCTTTCTTTTTGCACAATTTCCTTGATGATACAAAAGTATCTTGTATCACCTATATCTTTTGAGATCAGGTCAATACAAGGTGTAGCATCATAAATCAAATAAAAAAGAATTATACCTACTTTGCAACCTTTTTCTAGTTGCTTTATAAGCAAAATCAATGGTAGTGATGAATTGTATAATATTTTCAGGCCCAAATTCATTAACAATTTCATCAAATATTTAAAACAGAGTATCAAAATTTCTAATAAGGCTAGATGCATCAATAGACTTTAAAATCATTGTCTCTTTAGTAGAATAAACAAAAATTAATAATAGGCTTATGTCTTCTATTTGTCCAACCATCATACATGATTAAACATCTACAAGTTACACCAAATCATTCTTCTTTCATCCAAATAACCCTTTGATTTCGTAAAAAAAAATTACTTAGAAGATTACCTCTATAGTCATCAATTAAAGGAGCCTTATATCCTAGACTATTAGAGGTAGTAACATCCACCATAGGCTAGTAATAGTAGACTAAGTAGCATTTGATGATATTCCTGCATCATACAACTATTTATCCATTGCCATGTCCATAATATGAGCAACCTCTTTAGATTATAAGACATTATGCATTGAAAGCTAGGATCTAAAAGTTGTTCGTGGTGCAAAAATGTTAGAGATATGTCTTCTTCTCTTTCTCGCATCCAATGTAACAATCCTTTCTAGTAGAGCATAAAAACCACCTTTAACTTCTCTAATATCATCCTAACCACTACAAACAGAACTATTATTACCAATTTCATAATTTTGTTTTTCTTTTCTATCTTTCTCATAATGATACTCTTCAGGCAAAGTTTTCATTTGCCATTTCATGTCATGAATGAATTACAAGGCTCCACTTCATCGTTCAACCCAACTAAATGCTACTTTAATATGACGACTCTCGCACCTTTCAAATGCTTATTACAATATAAGAAAATGATATGGTTAAGAACATATAACTTCTTTTCTTGCCTAAAAAGAATTCTCAAGTTGCAAAACTAGTTCAAGAAATTGGGTCCTATGATGCTCCTTAGCATTAGATTGGTACTAATCTTCTTCTGACAACCAAAATACATAAAAGAGCAACTATTAGTTTATGCCACAAAATAAAAAAAAAGAGGACTTTAATAAATATTTGATTACTCCTATTATTTTATTAAAAAAAGTAGCCCTTACTATTAAATAAAGAAATAATTTCTTAATGAAACAGGATCCTATTCAAAAATAGTTAATCTTGAATCTACTCAATAAACCATATCTTATATTACTCTTAGATCTGTTAGGTGACAACTCTTTGCCAAAATATATCTTATATATTGTTCTTAACCCTGCCTCTAAATTTATATGATCATGAGTTTGTTTTATGCAAAAATAAATTCTAAAAGTAGCTCGATTATCCTAGTCGTAAGTATACAAGGTAGTTGTAGTTGATTACCTAAGGCCGTCTTTTAGGAAGGTGAAATTGGTTCATTTAAATTAATCTTGAACAAAAATAAAAACAGATGCAATCCTAAACATTCTATTTTGATTTGTTAAGTGAAGGCTTTAAAGAAAATCACAAAATTAAACTGAAAAGTAAACTAATTTAATTGGAAGAAAAAATGAATAAATTAATCGAAGTGGGAAACTGTTGGACCCCGTTTCCAGAGCCCAACATAGGTCATGGAAGCGCGGTGCTTGGTGCGTGAGGTGAAACATATAAATTAAAAGAAGAAGGAAAAATCCCTCGGAAGCA
>JANIPM010000004.1:49926947-49937788 GCA_027478405.1 Erythroxylum cassinoides
AGTTTACAAAGCTTTATTGGCATTTCAAGCCACAATACATTAATGTTCCAAAATTCCCAAATTATACAAGATAATTGAATAATAATTGGTCAAAATACAATTACAGCCTTGTTTTTACATAAACTATTCCAAAACAAAACAAAATATGCAAATTCGGAGTAATGTCTTAACTTTCTTTCACTCGATCTTTTATTCATCACCTGAATAGGGGAAAGAGAGAGGGGGTGAGCTGGAAAGCTTATGGATAACAGGTTTATAATGAGAAACAAGCAAAAACCATTGAAATATTTATTTCCATTGAAATCCATGTAACATATATTTCCCAAATTCACAACTTATTAAGCAATTCATAAACAACATGAATCATGCACTTATCAAACTTGTCACAATCATAAACACATAAGCACGTCAGAAATGGTTTGGGTGGGTCAGTAATAGAACATACTACACATTTCCCATAAGGGTCCCGTGTAGCCGTGAACAGAACGAACTAACACAATCCCACATAGTGGTTTTGTTATAGTCGTAAACTTGAGGGAGTCCATGAAAGAGCTCCATGCCACTAGCGGGCAGGCGGGAGAAGCCTTTAGACAAGTGCACTTGACTGACATAACAGACCACCACAAACCCACATAACATGTAATTCGTGACTTGAAAACTAATTGCCCAAATGGCAAATTTTTAAAAACTTGTCTTTCATGAGCATGGCATATTTCATATTCATTTCTATCATCATTTTACAATTCATCATCAAAATTTATACACCAAAACATGTAGCAATTTCACAAATTATTCAAAACCAATAAAAGCAACATTTATAAAGTAATTGAAATCATTTTTCTTTCTTGATTTGGACAAAAACATCAATGCTCATTACTCAATTATAAACATGAAACCCACCTTGAATTTTCTTGCTTAATACTTGCTCAAAGAGACCTCTCCCCTTGTTCCTCTTTCCTTCCTTGATTTCCTTCATCAAAGGCAAAATCCTCCATTCAATAGGAATTCCAATTGGAGAACCCATATGACATATTCACTAAAATTGATCCTAGAATTCTTAAACCTATACATTTCTTAAGCTATATGAACTAAAACCCTTTCAAAAATCTAAAGATTAAAATCCAACTTACCTTGAATCTTCACCAAATGAAGAGTTTATTGGCTCTAATGGAAGATCTCATCTTCTTCTACCCTTTTCCCTTCTTGAGCAACCACAAATTCCTTCTTGAAAATCAAGAAAAGTTGAAACCTAGCTTTTCTTCTTTCATTTATCCTCTTTCTTTCTTTTTCGTGCTTCTCTCTTCTCTCTTTTTCTAATTCACATTTTTGGCTTCTTCATATGCAAGCCCACTCTGTTCTTCTCCCTTATGCCCTTAATGAGTCTTAATTGACCCTTTTACCCTTCCTTCAAAGCCTTATAACCTTAATGCTTAAGTGTTTTTTCCCAAAATACCCTCATACATATATACTCTTAGAAGACTAATTTATTTCAATTGAACCATATGATAAAATCCTACAATCATTTACATACTACTAGATCCAAAACATTCCATCAAAACCTCATAATTAACTAGTCTTTCCATATTTACCCTTCTTTTGCCTTTATAACTAATACCTTATACTTCTAAGTCCTTAACTAATGATCATGGAAAAATTGAAGGAATTTGATAATACGTCCTTCTAGAAAAAATGTTCCTCATTGTCTTAAGTTTCTAATGACACTAAAATCATTCAATTTGGTTCTAAAATATGAAAGTTATACCTCAAACATTTCCGAACTATTCTTATACTAAAATAGTATTATGTGCTTAACTTCCATCAGAAAATTGATATTCTTAGAGACTAAATTAAAACTCAATTTCATTAGACAATTTATAGCACAAAGCCTCTAGTTTATCTAATTTAAAAATCATCTTATTTGGATAACTAGAGAAAAAGCTATGGCTAAAACACTGAAGCATACTCAGTGAACATATTTCAAACTACATTTTCCAGCTTATGACTTCCAACATTTCACATACAATTTTTCTAACTTCTAAGGAAAGTTTAGGGTCTAACATCTTGGGCTAATATAGATACTGGTCCTTCTTTATAAGGTAAATCTGGTTGTACCTAAATTTCTTGCACAGGAATCTTATGAGTCATATCAGTTCGATATCTTCTTAACATAGAAACATGGAACACATCATGTAGCTTGGCCAATTCTTTAGGAAGAGCTAACTGATAAGCAACTTGTCCGACTCTTTTAAGAACTTCATAAGGATTAATGTATCACGGACTAAGTTTCCATTCACTCTGCTTAAGTGATAATGTCAAAATGTTCTTCCGACTCAAGCCATCAGCTATAGCATTAGCTTTACCCAGATGATAATCCACAATACAATCATAGTCTTCAAACAATTCCAACCAATGCCATTGTCTCAGATTGAGTTCCTTCTGGGTAAGCAGATACTTAAAACTTTTATAATATGTGAAAATTCTACATTTTTCACCATACAAGTAGTGTCGCCAAATTTTTAAGGCAAACATTACTACTACAAGTTCTAGATCATGTGTAGAGTATTTTGTTCATGAGACTTTAGTTGTCTAGAGGCATAAGCAACTACTTTTTCATCTTGCATCATTCAACTGATCAAATAAGTCTTCAATCCTCGGAAACAGATAATTGTTCTTCATTGTGACTCTTTTCAATTGGTTGATATCGATGCACTCTTAGTAGTATATTCAGCTTCCTTTGTCTGAATCTTATACTTATCCGACTCCAATATTCACATCTGATTCATTCAATACTCATTTATTCATTCTTATTCAATATTCATTCATTCATATCTAAACATATATTACATCTGTACACCATCACATTATTCACCAAAGCAACCACTTTATTAGATGTACACTCACAATAACTAATCAAATTATTCTTGAGGGTTTCCTATATATATTGCTATCTTCTGCTTCATCTTACTTGAATAAGTTCTCAATCAATTTAGAAATTTATGAAATGTAACCATCATAAAATTCTAATAATAAACCAATGTTATAACCTTGTACTGAATCACAAACTTTCCAACACGATACCTAAACAATCATTCTGGTTCCAAGTTCAAACTCTCATGGTAATGTACTCTTTAAATCCCATCACTTTTACTTACATCTCTATTCTTTTTCTCCATCAAATCCATAAAAATAAATTTCCTTCCACTTTAATTGAAAGGTATACAACCATAACATAATACTAATCTTGTATCCCTTCTTGAGGAGCTTTTGGGCTTGCATAACAGATATTACATTAGCTAACGAACTAGTGCGGAAGCCATGCAATATTATTATAGACTGATTAGGCTTCCTAAGCATAATTGTCTTAGCATGACAATTAACTAATGCCTAATGCTTAACTAACCAATCCATACCCAGAATCAAATCAAATCAGATATGTTACATATTCATTTCTTGTATTATAATAGGACAATTTCTAAACACTTAATTAACCAACACACTACTACCCAAAGGACTGGTTATATGAATGTCATATTCTATTTGATCTATAGACATCTTCATATCAAACATTTCTCCAGCACAGATACAGGAATGTGTAGATACAGGATCAACAAATTCATGCATTTTAGAATCAAAGAGAGCAACAATACCAGCAATAACTTCAGGTGTGTCTTGATCCTCACAAGCTTTCAATGCATAAGCTCGAGTTGAAGTGGAAGACACAGCTGGTCGATTCACAATTTCTAATTGGGTATTCCGATTTGGTATATTCTATCCAAATCCTCCTCGACCTCTATTGTGTCCTTTGTTCTCAGCAGATGTATGGAAGACCTCTCTATTGGCTTATGATATCTCGGACTGTCTTAGAGGACAATTGGCTACCATATGCTCTGTATTTCCACAACAAAAACATGCACCTGTAGCCCTCCAATAAACACCCCTATGATGTGCAAAGCAATGAGGGCACTCTGGGGGTCGAGGTTGCAATGAGGGCACTCTGGGGCACTGGAACCTCGGCCCCTAGAGGAACCCCTACTAGAAACAACTGATGAGGGAAAGTTTTGTCGCCCTTCCCGAGTCACAGATTTTTGAGTATTTTTTGGTGCAAAGGAAGTAGCTTCCTGACTTCGTTTATCCTAAGACTGGCCTCCTCTAGTAAAGCCCCTTCGCTGATTCCTTTCTCTTATGATTGTCTCTTACCTCTCAATCTTCATAGCAACTTGTACTAATTGATGGTAAGTCACTTATTGCAACAGAGTAAATGCTGCCAGATGCTCCTTGATAGAGTTATGCAATCCATCCTCAAACTAATGACAACAAAACTCTTCAGTAAGTACAGACTCAGGGGCATACCTACTGAGTCGATTAAATTCCCAATTGTACTCAGCAACTGACAAATTCCTCTACTTCAAACTCAAAAATTGCTTCCACTTATGCTTTCTGTAAGCCTCCGTAATATATTTCTCTTGGAACTCTTGGGTAAAAAAATCCTAAGTTATAGGCAGTAGTAGCTGAGGACTCCTCAGAATGAACTCCCACCATTCATAAGCTACTCCTCACAGAAGGGAGACAGTACAGTGCTCCATTTGCTTTGTTGGACAACTGATCTGATCCAACACTCTCTTTGCCTTCTCAATCCAGAACTCAGCCCTTTCAGATACGTCTAGAGATGTCCCAGTAAATTTCTCGGCTCCATACTTCCGCAGCTGATCAATTGGAGCCTTAGGTGCTATCATCCGATGCAATAGTGTGATTATGTCCTACGACAGCTTCACTAAAGCCTCTCCCTGAGTTGGAGGAGGAGGTGGTACCTCAGTTTCTTCTCGATTGACCCCAGAGGGTCCAGATATTGATGGACGAGTTTGCTCAGGATGATTACTCTCAGTAACCTCGTTAATGGCTTCGCGAGATCAATCCATTTTAATTCTATAAACTAAACATGGGATACCGCATTAGGCCAAAACACAACTTGCACACTCAAATAGAAGCAACAGTTAAGCACTGGTAAAACCAGAATCACCTAAACCATGCTCTGATACCAAAAAGGTGTGGCACCCCTAATACCCCATAAAAGGATTCAAGAGTGCCACGTTAGACTCACAAATAGAAACAAACGGTAAACCGATGCGGAAGTATTCCAAAACACATTAAACATTCATTACATAAATTTTTAGAAACTGAAGCAAACATACATTAGATATCAGAAGTTCAGAAACCATCCTGTATTATGGTTATTACAAACCTTTATACAAATTCAAATATGTACCAAAAATCAAACTCAGAATACATTTATGTCAAAACAAAAACTTATACTCCTTTGGCCATTGTGGTTGACTTGTCCCAGTCCTTAAATCCTTCTTTATGAACCTACATAGGGTGAATTCATTGTGCTAAACATATAGCTTAGTAAGTAATAACTAAACTATGTGTCATCAACAAATACTGAATGATATTATACAAAAGCATCTCAACATACTAAAATTCAAAAAAAGGATAAGATTTTTTAATGAAAACACTTCACATGCCAAAATCAGACATTTTAATAGCAAAACAGAACATATAAAATATAGAACAGATTTTTAGAATAGGGTGTCAACCCATGAGATCGAAAATATGGTTTGTTTCTTATAAAAGCTTATCAGAGAACAAAGTACAAAATGAGTTAGACTACTAATCCATAAACAAAAGTGGGTAACAAGACTTATACAGAAGATACCATGAGTGGCATCACTAAACAGAAGAGACCGAAGTCTCAACACCGAAGTGTCTAGAAGAGACCGAAGTCTCGACACCGAAATGTCTAAAAGTAGCTGCATATCCTTCTAGGCATACCTATTTACCCACGACTAGGACTTGACAATTACAATACCAAACAAGTTCATTTCATATGTATAATAATTAGTCAATCATATTTACATGCATCAAACATTTCAGACATTCATTGTCTCGAGGTTCAGAACACAGTCAGCATAAAACACAATTCAATATAGTACTAAACAGAACAAAATAAAATGTGAGTGTCTTAAGGGTTACTGACAGTCGCTCCCTTTTTGCTTAATGTCTTGAAGTTCTGGCGGTATCCAGAAATGGCCGCTCTACTTGATCTTCTATATATAATCAAACACAATTTCATATTACCAAATTGTTTATGTAGCTGAATAAGCACATTTAAGAATGTATCATGTAACATGCATGTTCAATGACGTATTCTCGGGTATATCTCCTTACTAAATTGATGTTAACATTAATTGTATTCCAAAAGTTCTATAATTCATACACTCATTCATTATTCTAGATTTTTCCTTAAAACAAACATTCAGGTCTACCTTGGATGATCATTTAGATCAAACAAATGGAATATTTAAGCAATGTTTCCTTCTAGAAAATTTCCCCCTTTGTCATAGGTTTCCACTTTTTTGAAGATCAGACAATTTGGTTCAATATACTGAAAGATATACTCAAAAGACTTCAGACTATTCTGAAACTACAATAGAATTCTTAACTCAATGTCAAAACTGATTTTATATTTCTTAAAACTAGAATTACAGTTTGACCTTTTTAGGAAAATTGTAGTCTTATATCTCTGGTTTAATCATAATCAATAATCAACTCAGTTGGAAATCTACAAGTCAAGATATAAGCAAAATACCGAAGTATGTTTAGTAAAATCATCCTAGTTATCATACTTCAGTACAGTCACAATTTCATCTTAAATTATTCAATCAATCCATTTCAAATGGTCCTAATTTTTGTTGGAAATGAAGATCAATGTCTTATGAGTCTATTGGTTCAATTCCCATGTCAATTGGATGTTTGGAGAAGAAGTTACAACAAAAGATCTAGGTATGTTCAGAAAATAACCCTTTTTAGAAAGTATGGAAGTCGTGATTGTGCGCCTGCACGACCATGGCATTCTAGATGGACTAGCGATGTCACGATTGTGCAACAAAGTCGCGATCATATAGAAGCATGATTGTGCAACAAAGTCGCGATCATATAGAAGCACGATTGTGACATCCTCCTCCTTCACTGAAAATTTTCTTCTTCTTCTTTCATTCTTGAAATCCTTAATTCTTCATCTTAATCCATCCTTAATTCATATTCTCTTCATTTTACACCCATGCAACTTTCTCTCTCTAATGTTAAAGATGTAACAATATCAGTCCATAAACCAAACAGAACCTATAGCCATACGGTTCTACTCATATTCTAGTCCATCTTACTCTCATTCAACCCAAAACTCAAGATTCATCAGTCACCAAAATCTAAAACTCACATACGGTTCTTTTCTTGCATAAATACTGTACTTCATATTTTTTTAGCATGCCTTCAAATTCACTAAATCTCTCTTAACACATTGATAAAATCACCGAAGCTATCCTTCTCACCTGCCTTATTTTTTTCTTTGGTCTACTTCACTAAGTTTCTCTTTAAACTACATGTAAATTGATAGTTCACTTCTTGCACATTCCATTGTACATTATTATCAACTCATCTTTCTCATCACTATCACCAAATTTGCTTCATTCATAACTTATGCATGTATTCATTTCCAACGTGTAAAACATCATCAAACTCATTCATAGAACTCAGAAACTTAAACTTCACTTTCCTTGTATTCAGAAAATCATCAGCAGTGAAAGTGAAGGTGAAAGTTTGGTGAAGAAAAAGCAAAGTCGAAGAGAAGTAAGGAGCTATAGAGTTTTGCCTTACATTACCATGATATCGCGTTTTAAAAACTCATTGACATGTGGCTTCATTGCATGTGAGCCATTTGTCATCCACATAGAAGTGCTACATGGTAAAATGCCATTGATCTATTTTTCCTAGTCCAAAATCCAAATACTCCAAATTTTCAGACAATTTCTAAAATTCACCAAAAATTTCAAAATAATCATAATATGCTCCAAATAATTTTCGTCACTAATAAACCACAATTCTCATCTTAATCAAAATTTTAAAATCAGTTATACTCAAAAATGTCACTGAATGCATGTACAAATATTTGTATAAGTCAAAAATACATATGCACATATAAGTGAGTACTCAAATATGTAAAGCATATAATGCACTGTAAATTTCTCAATATTCTAAACCCTAGTATGGGGTGTTACAGCTGCAGACTATTAGAACTCCCTAAATATCATATACAGTGAAATTTTTACTGAGTTGTTGTTATTGTTAAGTTTTTTACTAATATTTATTAATAAATATTATAGTTAAGTTTTTTACTAATATTTATTAGTAAATATTATATAAGAAAATAAAATAAAAATGTTTATTTATTTAGTCCATAAATTAATTTATCTTCAAGTTTTATCTAACGTTTAATCATTATTAGGTATAGATTATATTCATATGGACATTAATAACTAAGTTAGGTTTTATTTTTATTTAAAAATTGTAAACCAAAAACATAAAATAAAAAATAAAAATCACAAAATTAAAACATAACAAAACTATTCAATAACAGCCACACTTAAATTATTGTTCTTCAACAAGATCCACTATAATGTCAATCTTACTTTATCAATTTTGATAGACTTTTGCATAGTGAAAACAAATCTTATTTCTACTAATAGAAAACAAATTTAGTATATAACAAGGGTTAATTTCTTAGGACCTCTTAGGCATTGACAATTCAACACATTAGCCTCTCATTTTTAAAAACTATTATATACTTCTATGATGTTTTAGTTAATATATCTTCTATCTCCCTTATGAAACATTTTTTCCCACGTAGCAATGACATCATATAGGTTGAATATGCCACGTAGACTCCTAAAACTTTAATCAACATCATTTTTGCATAATAGAGTTTTTAATGGCAACTTGATGGTAAAGGGGATGGACGATATATTACTAAAAAATAAGGGAGTAGGTGATAGTTTTAAAAATAAGAGATTATTTTTGGGCACCGATTTCGGAACCCAACTCTTGCAAAATTATGAAGCGTGAGCATAATCCCATAGGGTTATTTCCAAAAACCCTTATTAGGCATCATCCCACAAGGGTGGCGTGCCTATGACAATCAAACATCAAAAGAAACTTAGTACTTTAATGTTGGATCCTACTTCTGAATGTGAATTCCAACTCTTGCAGAAATATCATAAGACTCTCATATCTTTACTTCATCATACTCTTTAATACATTACATGCAACTAATTTTCATCATTCACATTTCAATACCCTCAAAACAAAGGGTTTTATAAAGCTATAATGGCCTTTCAAGCCACATTACAACATAATCCGAAATATCAAAATAAAAAAGTTACATGAACTATGAATTCTTGAAACGTGACTAATGCTTGTATTTTACAAAGATAACTTAAACTCCAAGATATGCAGAATTTGAAGTAATGTCCTTATACTCTTGATCACTCGATCTCTTCCTCATCACCTGAATAGGGGAAGAAGAGTGGGGGTGAGCTTAAAGCTCGTGGATAATAAGTTTATAATGAAGAATAAGCAAAACCGTTGAAATGTTCATTTGTCATATAAAATCACAATGAATTTATAAAACTCTTCGTTCTCTAATTCTTAGTCAAAATTGAAATTCTGACTTAATTATGCACCATT
Source organism: Erythroxylum cassinoides (assembly GCA_027478405.1). NCBI lineage: Eukaryota > Viridiplantae > Streptophyta > Magnoliopsida > Malpighiales > Erythroxylaceae > Erythroxylum > Erythroxylum cassinoides. The sequence goes on from JANIPM010000004.1 coordinate 49,936,524, forward strand.
CATGACTATACAAAGATGCAATGCACAAACAAATGGCTTGAGAGTTCCGTGGAACAAAGCAAATAAACCGAAGTTTATACCGTGAACAAAACGAGTCAGATTTCTCAAGATCTCGTGGCCTCAAGCGGGCAGCTAGCAGAAGGCTATATGTCGACGTGCACGTGACTACCGAAATGTTCCTCTCTTTCCCAAACACAAGCAAATTTATGCTCAAATCATTTCATCATACTTTCATGCTTCTTCTTCTTTTCCAAATATACAAAATGCCATGACATTAGGCATAACATAAAAAGTTTCAATGCATTTCCATCTTTATTTCAAAATTCATCAACAAAATTCATATACTGAAACATGTAGCAAATTTTCAAATCATTCAAAAGAAATAAAAGCAACATTTATGAAGTAATTGAAATCATTTGATTTTCTTGATTTGGAAGAAAACATTAATGGCTCATTACTCAATTATAAACATGAAACCCACCTTAATATCCTTGCTTATAACTTGCTCAAAGGTGCCTTATACTTTGCTCCTCTTGCCTTCCTTGATTTCCTTTAATAATAACCAAAAATTCCATTCAATAGGAATTCCAATGTATGATTAAGTAAATGAAGAAATTTGATAACACTTTCTTCTAGAAAAATATTCCCCAATGTCTTAAGTTTCTAATGACTATAAAATCATTCAATATGGTTCAGTACTCTAAAATTTATGCCCTAACCATTTTTGGTTTGCTCCAATACTAACATAACTTTCTATGATCAACTTCCATCCAAACTTTAAGATCCCTAGAGACTGAATTTGAACTCAATTCCTCATACAATTTTTATCCCTATGTCTCTAGTTTACACTAAATTAAAAATCATCTCATTTGGACATCTTCACAAAAATTTATGGCCAAAATACCAAAATATGTCTGTGTAGGAAAAATGGCTAAAAGTCAGGAGTTCGTCGCGGAGAAAGTCTCTAGAAACCCACACCGACGACTCATTTTGCTACATTTTTCATCCTTGCACTTCCCCCCTTTCATATACAACCCATATTAACACAATCCCATCTTTTCTACCTCATTTTCAACTTCATTCCAACCCAAAATCATTGACAAAAACATTAAAATTTATCTTTGATCATTAAACCTTAAAACTAAACATATGCATTTACCCATTCTCAACAACTTCTCACACATATTCATCTCTTAACTAACATCAAAACATGTTTCATTCATCTAATCAAGAAGAACGATGCTTATACTTACTTGTTGAAGCTC
>JANIPM010000004.1:50013264-50024519 GCA_027478405.1 Erythroxylum cassinoides
AATTATAAAAGCTCAATACGAGGACCCAACTTAAGCACAAAAATCATGAATTAGGAGTCAACAAGTGCATAATTACTCAAGAAAATAGGGCCAATTTATAGTATAAATTTGGTTCAATCAAAGTGTCCATCTACAATTATTGATTAAAGCATAATATTCTGCAAAGGCCGACTCACGCCAATGAGGTATTTGTAACACATGAGTTATGGTTTTAGGTTCATCACTAGGAGGCAAGGGGTGTTTAGAGATGGTGTATATTTTAGGATTACGGATGTTGTTTTTGGCCCTAGTGGTCATTAGGTGAGTGTTTGATGGAAGGATAGGTGATGTGGGGTTTTGCAGTTGAGGGGATTCTGTTGGAACTGTAGAGGGTTGTGAAATAGACAGGGATGAAGGTTCCACAGAGGCAGTGATGTTTGTTATTGGGGAGTGTGCCAAGGGAAGAAGTTTATGTGTGGTAATGGTGGGTGGGATGCTATCATTGGAACTAGAAGGATTGGATTGGACTAAGTTCTCATACAGAAACTAGTCTTTAACAAAGGTGACATGTCAAGAGGTGTAGATCTTATTGGTTTTGGGTTCAAAGAAAAAAATATGCAAATTGAGATCTAGAGTGACCAATAAAGACACATGGAACAAATAGGTTATGAAATTTATTAGTGTTGCACAGTCAAAGCCAGGGGAAACAGAGACATCCAAATGAATGAAGATGATCTTATGTCAAAATTTGACAAAAGAGCCTTTAAAAGGGAGTCTACATGTTTAGGGTAGGAGTGGGCATACGATTGATGAGGTAGACTAAGGTTAGGGCAGTATGAGACCAAAAAATGGGAGGGAGGTTGCTTTGATGAAGAAGAGCTCTGGTGGTTTCAATGATATGACGATGACGTCGTTAAGAAGCACCGTTGAGCTCTAGGGTATAAGGTGGAGTGGTTTGATGGTTAATACCATGAGCTTGAAGAAAGGGTTTAATTTTAAGATACTCGCCACCATTGTCTGTGTATAGGGTAATGATTGATGTTTGAAAAAAAATTTCAACAAGTAGACGAAAATTTTGGAAAACTACGGAGACATCAGATTTTTGTTTGATTGGATAAAGCCACATGTATTTGGAGTAGTGGTCAACAAATAGCTCATAATAGTGATAGCCATCAAATGAAGTAACTGGAGCTGGACCCCAATCATAAGAGAATAAAATTTCCAAAGGTTTATTACTAGATAAATGTTAACGTGAAAAAGGTAACTTGTGGCTTTTAGCACACTGACATGAAACACAAACAGACGAAGCTGAACTAGACATAACTTTATTTTGAGACCTAAGAAATTGAAAGACTTTGTCGAACGGATGACCAAGGATGTGGTGAAGAGTCCCTAGTTTGGAGAGCTGTGTATGTAATGCCTTTGGCTAAGTGGTAGGGAGAGTGAAATTGTAGAGGTCATTGTGGCACACCCCTATAAACAGTACGCTTGCGTCTGTAGGTCCTTCACCTGAAATGAATTTGGGAACAATTCAATAGAAACATTATTCATAGTATAAAGCCTTTTAGCAGAAATTTAATTTTTATCAATAAGAGTTACATGAAGCACTTTAACACACAGTAAAGGGTGAGAATTGGTATGTAAATAGAAACTACCGGTATTGTCAATTGGTAATGAGTAGCCATCTCTAACTTATAGCCCGTCATCACCATTATACGGAGTGTGAATGGATAAGTTCTACAATTGGTTTGACACGTGATGATTCACGTTAGAGTCGAGACCCCATTGTGAACTATTTGTAGTCCCATTGCCACCACTAGATAGATGAGCAAAGGGGCCTCTTTGAAACCTCACAGGATGGCCATGAAGCTCCCAACACATCTTTGCCGAATGCCCCGATATTGACAGATTAGTGTCTCTAGAGCTGCTGGGCGTGGAGAAGCAGGTGCACGGCGTGGAGAGGTGGTGGTGCTTGGGTGAGATGTAGCAACAGGAATAGTTCGAGATTGATACTGAGGAGCCGGCCATCCACGAGAAGACTGTTGGTGCCTAGTAGCCTAGCCTGCGCGCCCACAATGCGTTAGGTTTGCATTGGGTAGCGCCTGAGTCTCAGCTACAAGATGCTACCTTGCTAAGAAGGACTCAAAGTCGACCAACTTATCATATAATTCATCGAAGCTGATCGCAGTTTCCTAAGCACGTAAAGCCACGCTAATCTCCTTGAATTTGATGGACAGCCCATTCAAAGCCTGTAAAACCAAATCTGTGTCATCAATCGGAGAGGAAATTACCGCAATTTCATTAGCTAATTCGCGGATCCGTTTGAGGAAATCTGCCACGGTTGCATCTCCTTTTTGAATTGTCAGCCGTCATTCTTTGAGTGATAGGAGACGAGCACGTGATTTTCCCGCATATGATTTCACTAAAAGCTCCCAGCCGTCATGAGAAATCTTGATGCTTTGAAGCATCGTAATAACGGAGGTTGCCATAGAAGACATAAGGGCATGAATTAGAAATTGATTTTGATGAATCCAATATTTGTAATCCTCCGAAGTGTTGGCTAGATAGGGATAAGTGCCATCGATAAAACCTTCAACTCCATAGCCGACGAAGAGTGACAGCATCAGCGCCTTCCATGAAGGATAATTTGCACCGTGAAATTTCGCATCTGGTGTCAGGCTTGGATTAATGATCACGACAGTGTTATTTTGTACGACATGAAGTGTAGTGGACAAAGAGGAATTGTCTTGTGCCATTTGGTGCTGCTGGACAAGTGCAACAATGCGAGTGCAACTAAAATTCTCAAGTGAGGAAACTCAGCAAACTTCGCGTGTGAAATGAGGACAAAAAAGGAAACACTCGGTAGATGTTTGGATCGAAGAAAACAAAGCTATGAACTATTTAGATCTCTGATACCATATAAAGATACTGGAATGACTCAGTAAATGAGCTTGCATATTACGAGATGTTCAATGGAATATATACAGAAGAATTACAGTGTTGTTGTAACTAACAGTATCTATGATGATATACATAAATAAGAGAGTATCTGTGAAGATGTACAGTGTTTGTGAAGATGTACAGTATCTGTGAAGATATACAATGAAGAGGTATGTGAGATATTCTAACTAGGTTGTTATCCATTCCTATTATATGGGATAGTTTAGGCACTCGGTCGCAACAAAGTAACCAATGAAAAGTGAGTCTCATGTAAACTACATATGCATAAAATTAATGATTAAGTGTATTGAATGTGAAGTGCAAAATTGAATATGAAATGTGAAATAATGTAAAATGTGAATTAAGTATTATGTGACTGGGTGAGCCATCAATGATGGTCACTCATTGAGTTCACGAAACTCACCCAAAATTTACAAACATTTTTCAGGACTCAGAAGAATACCCCATTAGGCAAACAGGAGTATAATTACTGCATGCAAGGGAAAGATAAAGGTCAGGATCAGTTCGTGTCTGCATTAGTTTTATCCTATTCTTGTATAAATTTGTATTCCACAATTTCTATAAAATAGTGTTTTGTAATTGTGATGGGCCCAAATAGCTATTGAAATTCTGATGTTTGTATTGCTATGATTCAAAATGTTATGGAAGAAAGTGGGCCCAAATTGATTTCTGATTTCTGCGTATTTGATTATATTAAAAAATTTATATCGATTTTTAAATGATTGAGTGTTATAGCATGCCAGCCTCGCGGGGCACGGACTCGGATATCACCCATCGATGTCAGGTTCGGGTCTTGCGGGAGTAGGGTGCTACAATTCAAGAGTAAGTCATAAAACAAATTTAGCAATCTATAGCCAAAGTATATCTTAAATATAATTGATTATACAGCTTTGTTCTCCTAGAATTTTGTCTCCGGCTTCCATCTTACACGACTGTGTAAGTTGCAGGATTGTGAAACACCTCTTCCTCTAGCTTTTCCTTTAACTTATCTTCAAGTTTCTTATCTCAACTTGTCATCAAAATACATTAAACAACCCCTAAAACATGTATTCAGAACAAATTCTTCTCTTAATCAACAATAATTAAGAAAAACACAAAAAACACTAACGAAGACATAAATCTATGACTTAAACACATGATTATCACTTAAGAAAACACATAATAGCATATTCTACAACCTAAAAATACACTATAAATCACTCTTATCAAACATCTCAAATAGCTTAAAAGATGGAATAAACTGACATTTGAGTATTGGTAAAATGTTTAAATTCTTTAAAGTAAAGTAACTCAAACTGAACTATATCCTAAATTATAGCCCGTGGCAACAATGTCAAAAACTTATTTGTTTGACTTTTAAATCTATCTATATCATAAGTATACGAGTCGTATCATTCTAAAATAAATAGTATTACCTATCTTCTTCTTTTTTCACCTAACCTTAACCTTCTTGATTTAATAATACTTGTACCTAGATATCCAATAGTTATGATGAACCTCTCAGATATCTAACCAAGTAATCCCAATTAAAATAAATAAGAATTTAATTGTGACCTCTCGATATATCAAAACTCATTTTAACTATCCAATTGGATTTGAAGTAATCCTAAGGGTAACTATTAAACATTTAAGATCTTTCTTCACTTGCCTATTAATATGATGTTTATAAGTCTATTATGGTACCATTCAAGAGTAAGTCATAAAATAACTTTAGCAATCCATAGCCAAAGTATATCCTAAATAATTATACAACTTGTTCTCCTAGAATTTTACCTCTAGCTTCCATCTTACATGATCGTGCAAGTTGCACGATTGTGAAACACCTCTTCCTCTAGCTTTTTCTTCAACTTATCTTCAAGTTTCTTGTCTCAACTCATCATCAAAATACATTGAAAAGTTGCATGATTGTGAAACACCTCTTTCTCTAGCTTTTTATTCAACTTATCTTCACGTTTCTTGTCTCAACTCATCATCAAAATACATTAAAGAACCCCTAAAACATGTATTAAGAAAAATGTTTCTCTTAATCAACAATAATCAAACAAAACACACAAAACACTAACGAAGACATAAATCTACGTCTTAAACACATTATTATCACATAAGAAAACACATAATAACATATTCTACATCCTAAAAAATATAATATAAATCACACCTATCAAACATCTCAAATAGCTTAAAAGATGGAATAAACCGACATTCAAGTATTAGTAAATGTTATGGACGATCAATCACAATAATCAAAGAATAATGTAGAAAATGAATGAATATACAGATTTACGTGGTTCACTAAAATATGGCTACTTCCACGGGCGGCTAGGGATTTTTTTAATTCACTGTGAATTGTTTTCGATTGCACGATACACTAAGAGAATAGAATATAAAAGGCATAACGTTATGTGGGGTGGGGGGCTTGCCCCCCATACCCCCTAGTCAACTCAGTGCAGAATTGGATCGGCGAATGTGGGCCTGGTGTAAAGTTCAGAATATTTTATCAGGCTCCGTATCTTAACAATAAAATGGTTGGATACTAGTACTAAACAAACTACTTAAGTGCTTTTATTTGACTTGTAGAAACAGTTCCCTCTTTTCAACCTTGCTTGAAAGGTTCTTTAAAAGGGGACGGGAATTGTTACGACTTTTAGATTGAAGGAAAACGAGCATATTTGTTTAGTTATTTAAGAAAAACATCCTTGTTGACATGAATGTAGAACTAGTAGAATGGCTCATAATAATTAGATCTTAGCTATTTCATTTATTTTACTATTACTTACTGTTGTTTCCAGCGGAAATAAGCATTGTAAAAGTATGTTATCAGGCAAGAATCTACAATAAATTTGTAATATCTCTTTACTATCTTCTTCTCTCTCATTTCCACTAGAACCTTCCGAACACAACCATTAAGAGGACACGGTTGATAGTGTGGTTACACCTTTATGTCACTTATTGATTTATTTTTCTTAAAACTGGTTATAATAAAAAATTTATGGTGATAATTATAACTGTGTTTGTTATTTTGGCAATGAGTTTATGTTTATAACATTACCTCTACATCTTTGGTGAAATTAATAATCTGAAATATGTTGGGAGATTAGAGTAAATTCCATTTATTTAGCCCCATAAAATGAAACAAGAAGCAAAGAAATTCATCAACATTATGATTATCACTAACATGATATTTATGAGAATCAATTGGGGGATGAAATTAAATGACGAAACCATCACCATGGCCCATATCACTTGCACTTGCAGCGCCCAACGTACCATCTCCAAACATGGGGCCATGACTGATGTGGCCATGCTGTGGCAGCGTCGTTGCGTCCAATCCCATCCAAACAGAAGGAATGTTGCTTGTTGCATAAATATTTCCGCCGTCACCAATACTTGTGGGAACATAGGGCACGCCCTGCTCAGATGTTAATCCACCGGCATCATTGTTGTTTGGTAGGCAAGTCATATTAGGAGCAGTGTAGCTTCCCAAAAAGATGTTCTCAAACCCCAGTAGCTCACCTTCATGTCCAAAAGAAGCACCGCAAGAGTTGGTTGACTCCATCTGCTGGCCCATGGCATTATTATTAGCGTTGGAGCTACTCGCATAGTAGTTCCCCACAGTCATCATGTTCTTAAACCCTAAGCCAACTTGACCATTGAATCCTCCAAAGTTAATTGCTGGGGAACTCTTATTACCTCCATTTGAGTACATAAAAAGTGGAGGAAAAGGATCAGGAGGTAGGAGAGGAGCCGACCGCAGGAGGTCAATCCTCGTTCTGATTGCTTTCATTTTCTCAGACGCCAAGAAAAGGGCAGTTTCCTGTTCATAGTGGCTGAGATTATGGATCCCACCATCTCGATGGATTCGATACATGAGGTAATCCAGTTCCATGTTGTTGTTCTTGGCTCGGAGTCTCCTAGACTGTTCTGTGAGCTTGCTAATCCTCCATCTCAGGTAGCTTTCATGGTTCAGCATCTTCTTGGTGCGGTCCAACTCTGGCATTTCATAAAACCTCCTCAGTTCTTCATGGACTCCGACTTCAGATGGCCACACCGTCACTTGATTCTGTTCAAAAGGATTGAAAATCATCAGGAATGCTCTTACACCACACAGCGTTGTGAACTCATTGACTTTCTTGACCAAACCTGTTCTTCTCTTTTTGAAGCAGGCTTTCCTTGCTGTCAGATTTTCGATCAATCCAAGCTTCACTCTACTTCTAGCCATTTTTAATTTCCTAACATATGTTAGACTGGTTCTTTCTACTTCTATATAAAGGCAGAAGGGAGTTAACTTATCGAGTGGAAAGGGTTTGGTTGAAACATGACTAATTAATTTCAATGGGTAAGACTGAAAAGAGGAAATGTACTCTTCAATTTCATTTTTGCTTTCAATAGATTTTACTCATTAATGGCCACATTATCACAATTCTACTATTAAAGGACTACCATTTTAATTTGTGCTTTTTCTCCGAGGAATAAGTTTGTACCAAACTTCTTAGGACCAGATTCTTTAATAATAATAGTGCTTTTCTCTGTAACAATTCAGTTTAATATCTCTTTTTCAGTAGGGAAAAACGTAGTTAAAAGTGGCAATAATTAGTTTATTTCTTTTTATTAACTATTATTTATTTAATATATACAGAAGTAACGAATCTATTCTAATTTGAATGGCTACCAACATTTATTGATTTCATTCCTCTTAAATATCTTTTTTCAGGCCTACCCAAAAATTAAAAATAAACACGAGGACTATGCTATACCTTCGCTGGAATTAATAAATTAACAAGATTATGTCAAAATTAAGCTCATTTGTACTTGATTATTCGAGCGGAACATTTTTATTTCAGTTAGTTCATTTATGTAGATTTTACTAATTATTAATTTAGATATGATGACGAATCTTATTGGTTGTATAATCATTTGATTGAGACACTTTTATTGTTAACTTATTTATTTTTCTAAATTTTTATGGATAAGTAACTAAAAACATAACAATATTTATTATACAAAGTAACAGCATTGATTAGGCTTACATAATTAAAACAAATATTTATATACTTGTGGAAGATATTTGTATCTAGAAATTCCACTTCTAATTCGGATAAATGTTAAATTGAAATTCTTTTAAAACTGAAGTTCCAATCTTATAATATATTATGTCCCGTCCAGTGCAAATATATACAAATCCAATATAGTTTGATTGACATGTATTTAAATAGAGTTCAAAATTTATGGATCTTAGTTGGATAAATCTTAAAATTAATTAAAGCTACTTTTGCGCCTTTAACAATTTTCAGAAAAATTCAAATAAAGCTCTTATGCTAGAATCAATGAGTTATTCATATGAAAGCATTAAAATTTTATTTATGTTGTACAACAAACTTTAGGAGTTTATTACTAGATTCATTCTAAATAAGGATTATCCAATCAACAAATTTTAACGTTATGAGTTATTATTTAATTTTATATATTTTACTATTGTGATTTTGAAAAAAAGATTATCCAAAAACATTATAATGAGTGAAGAATAGTTGCATGCTTCAATTTTCTTGTTCTTGAATACAAGTCATATAAGCAATATCTCCTCCATTGCTTTTGGATATTTCAATTAATGAAGATGTGAAATAAAATTTTCATATCCAAATGGAAGTTTACTTTTGTAGTTATACAACTACATGATTTGTCACATTAAGGGTTTATTGTAAATCATTTTCTTACCAAATCAATCCTTAACACATTATATTAATGTAGATTATTGAATAAGTGGGCCACATTAGATGTTCCCATATTTGATAAAAAAAAAGTGGAATGGAGGGTGTTAGAGTTATAAACAATCCGTTCATATTAACATATGTGAACATAAATCTTACGAGCATTAGTTAAGTATCAACCAATTTAATTTCAAGTAGACATCTTAAAGAAATTTCAATAGTACATAATAAAGGGCTTAAATAAGTAAGAATAGACCTATATAGTTATGTCTAAGTAAATAGTTCTATTATATAGATATGGATTTCCAAGTGAAACAAATAGAGACACTTGAAGTTAATGAATAAAGTTGTTATATATGATAAGTATATTTTTCTAGGCATCTAAGTTCTTTAAACCTAAGTTCGAGCTTGAAGTTTTATTATCAAGTTTGGTGTCCTCTTCTTGCACACCTGTAAAATTGAGTATTGTAATATTTTAGTGTGATAAATGGATAAGTAAAAGTGATCTCATTCTCAAAATAGTAATTACTTTTATCGTGATTTATGAGATTGTGACACTTATGTCAATCTTGTGTAAAGCTTTGAGTCTCTTTTATTAATGAGCTTTCTAATGGGCTTTAATCCATAGAGATATATATATATGTACATATGTATGTATGTATATTATTTACCTCATGACCTAAAGTCCATATTAAGGTTGGAAACTACCTTTGAGAGTTTTGAATATCACATTTAAACCTGCTCTAGGAATGGAGATTTGACTTTAAAACACTAACCATAGATTTGTCTTAACATGGAATATTGTCTTTAAAATTTTGACCATAAATCTATCTTGAGGTTGGTTTATAGATCAATTTTAATTCCTGAGCTCTAGAATGTCTTTAGGTAGGAAGATTTATTATTGTGCATAGATCTGTATTTTGAATAAGCTTATGAGTTCTAACTTTTTCTGAGTATAAGTCTTATGGTAGCAATGCTAAAATAAGTCTAACAATTTTTAGTTCTACATCACATCAATTATTTTTAACCCTTATTGAAGGTATATCATCACATATAGATATTTATTATATAGTTTTAGATTACTCCTTCATAAACATTTTTTGTTGTAATGGCAAGTTTAATATTTTTCAAAGATAAGATATCTATGGTCTGATGCTTAAGGAATTTTATCTTAATAGGGTAGGCCTTCTTGCATTTGTCTTTAGGTTCATTCATTTGAATAATTAAACTAACTATGTATTTAAAGGTCTATAAAGAGGCATAAAAGAATTAATTGGTTTTGAAGTTCTCATATTAGGGATGAATTTGTCATATATCACTAAGGAAACATCTTGATGAGTGCTTATGGGAAATTATTTATTTCTATACTATACTATAAGCCATAGAGTTTGAGCGAATCGGATTTATTAACTGTCAATTAGTAAAAAATTTCTTTGTCTCTTAGTAAGGCCTTTTCTCTTTTATTTTTTAAATTTCTTCACGTTGTGCTCTATAAGTGAGATGGTTTCTAGTCTTAGTTTTAAGTGCCAGTCTAAAAGTAAGTATAGTTTAATTAGTCATAAACCTATAGTTATAAATGATGATGAACCTATTTTTAGCTGTGAATATCTACTTTGAAACACCCCTATAGGAAACCTACAACCATCAACACACATAGCAACCAAATTCCTATACATGGATTTAAGGTATACAACTCTATTCAATGCTATACATATACACATTACAAAACTTCCCAATGCTTAAAATTGTCATTTAACCGTAGTAATACATTTTTACATTTACATGGTAATCCAAAATAAAACATACAATCTCCTTTCTTTATTATATTGGTAATCATCTATAACTAAAAGCTTATTCCAAAAGTACTTTTTTTCTTTTATCTATTGGCCTTGGTCCTTGTAGATGTTTCCTGTACTTCACTCCTATTACTTGGACCTACACGGAGTAACACCCATGCTAAGCTTGAAAGCTTAGTGGGGAAAACACTTAGTTTGGATGACCACTCACATCAGTCATCCACCAAGCATACACATTCAAAAAGGTCACAACTTATGTAGCACCCCACTCCCACAAGACCCGAACAAGACATCGATGGGTGATATCCGAGTCCGTGCCTCGCGAGGGTGGCACACTAGAGCACTCAATCACTCACATTTCAGTACAATTTTTTTTAAAACCCTAAACATAAAGTGCAGAAATCCATAACCAAATTAGGCACACTTTATTTCACAAACATTTCCATTCAAAGCAATACAATCATCAGAAAATTCAATAGCCATTTGGGCCCGTTACAAATACAAAATACTTGTCGAATCTTCATTACATTGCAAGAACCATATACAAATGTTTCCGATTTGGAAATTTATTTCAAATCAGAAATATTCGGATACACAAATTACAATAATTGCGGAAGACTTAATTTGATACAAAAATAAAGGAAATACTATTGCAGTCACCAACTGATCCTGACCTCTATCTTATACTTGTATACGGTAGAGATACTCCCGTTTGTCTAACATGGTATTCTTCTGAATCCTGAAAAATATTTGCAAATTTTGGGTGAGTTTTGCGAACTCAATGAGTGACCATCATCGATGGCTCACCCAATCA
>JANIPM010000004.1:50027180-50042089 GCA_027478405.1 Erythroxylum cassinoides
AACTTAGGTAAACTACCCAAAATACCCCTTATGCATTTATTTATCACCTTGACTTCAATTAACCCATGAAATAAATGCTACTAACATAGGCATAAATAAATAAATAAAAATTTACTCCCAAAAATTCACTTATCCAAACCTCAAAATTATCTAAATCATGCTTAACTAAAAGAAAACATTCGGGGGTCAACAGTTTTATTTTTATCGGTGGTCAACAGTTTTATTTTTATCTTTTACTTACAACAATGAAATTGAGATTGAGTGATGAGCGATGAGCGATGAGCAATAAGCGACTAGAGAGCGAGAGATCCATAACTTCAAGATTGCTGGTGACAAGCGTGACTCTCCATGGCTTCTTCTTCTTCTCCCAACACATCCCTAACTTCTTTTACCCTACTAAGAGCATCTTTTCCAACCCACAACACTGATTCTCCTACCCTAAATATACTACAAAACATGCACCCAAACATTATCGGCCTTTCCTCGACCAAAAATCCACCTCCCAAAACCACCTATCGTACCCAAAACATATCCCCAACAAAAACCCTAGTAGATGTAGGCGTATCAGCTAATCAGCAGGGCTCTGAACCAGAAATAATCCCTCACCCACCTGCGAAGAAAACATCAGAGAATATCATATCGTGGAAGTTCGTTATGGCTGATTGTATGGAGGATTCTTTGACAGCAAAGGCACTGGCCTATTACCCCCTGGAGGTCAAGGAGGACAAGATATTGTCATTCCTCCTCTAGAATTAGAGAAGAAAGGTGATGGTCATCTCTGATTAGCCCTAACAGGATTCTTCTTAAGTAAGCATCCAGCTTTCCCTGTTGTTTAGAGAGCGCTAGCAAAATCGTGGTTAGAATATGGGCTTAAGGAAGTCTTAATTATGAGTTGTTCAAATTCGTCTAAAAAATAGGCTTAAATCAAGTGCTAGAAAAAGGTCCTTGGCATATCCAAGGCAAACCTTTATTTTCACAAAAGTGGTGTCTGAATGAGGGAGAACAAGAGGAAGTTAGGTTTACCCCAGTGTGGGCTAGATTTCATAATGTTCCTGTGGAATACTAGAACACAAAAGGATTAGATAGAATTGCAAGTTCTATTGAACATCCCTTGTTCATGGATAATCAAACTGCTAGAATGTCTAGGATTGTCTATGTAAGAATGTGCGTGGAGCTAGAGTTGCAAAAAATTTGGCCTTCTTCTTTCCAACTGGCAACTTATAATGAATAAGGGGAAATAATCTTTAAGGGAATACAAATTGAGTATGAATGGAAGCCTGACCAACAAATATAGAAGAAGGAATGGGTACCCACAGGGAGAATGTTTGATACGGGATTACAACAGGAGTTGGAAAAAGGGAAGGAGATTATAACAAATAATCTAAATCAATAAAGAAGGGAGTAGGATTCAGTCTCTAAAATGACACTTCAAAGCAATGAGGAGGCCAAGAATTATAAGATTCCAATTGAGCAAAGTCAGGGTAATGGATCTCAACAGATTGAACAAATCCCTAGGATGGAAATACAACTAGGGAATGAAGCTAGTCCTTTTGGTAGTTCTACTCAAGGAGGCAAGGAGCAAGAGAAGCAAGATGACTCGAATGGAGATCTTGAGGTTCCTAATCATCCTATGGTGGATCAGGTACGTACACGTTCATCCTTACCTATTTCTGAATTGGTTCCTAGTATTGATAGTCCTGTTACGGGAGGGGCAAAGGGGGTTTTCACTCAGAATAAAAGTAGGAAATCTAGGAGGAAATAGAAGTAGGAGACCTTTATTATGGTTTTTTGTTTTATAGATTTAGTCTTTTGGAATGTTAGGGGTATTAACAACCCAAAAAAATTTATAGATTTAGTCTTTTAGAATGTTAGGGGTATTAACAACCCCAAAAAACAATTAACTGTAAAAGCCAATCATAAGAAATTGCCAATTTCATTTGTATGCTTAACTGAGACTAGGATCAGGTCCCTTTCCTTCTTAAATAAAGTTTGTTACTCTTTTTTCACAAAATGGTGTACATACAACAATATAGAATATGCTTCCAATGCTAAGATTATTTTAGCTTGGAACCCAAAGTGTTTCAGGTGTTCCATTCTTAGTACAACTGAACCATTTGGAGGTCTCCCCTTTGAACAGATCCTTTTCCTTTCTTATAACTTGTGTTTATGGGTCAAATAACCTCAATCATAGGAAATATCTGTGGTCTGAGCTTTCAACTACCAATACAATTGTTGGTAATCTTCCTTGGATTATAGTTGGGGACGTTAACGCTATTTTGTTTCCTGGTGAGGCAAAGCCTTTAAGTCCCTTAACTATGAATGGTATGAGTGATTTTTGGAAATGTGTGGAGGATTGTTCCCTGTTTGATCTAAATTCTATTGGCCCTAACCTTACTTGGAACAAAAAGCAATGTAGAGACCTTTATATTGCTAGGAAGCTTGATCGAGCCCTTGTTAATTCAGACTAGAGCTCTACATTTCCAAATTCCTTTTGTGTTTTTCTTAACCCAAACATCTCTGATCATTGTCAAGTAGTGGTAAAGGCTTTAGCCAACCTCTAGAGGAGATTTTCACCTTTCAGGTTTTTGAATTTCGTAGCTTCTTAATCTAACTTCCTTCAGACAGTATAAGATGCTTAGTCCTTTCAAGTCTAGGGCACTCCCATGTTTTGTGTAGTCTCCAAACTCAAGTTAGTTATAAAATGCTCTAAAAAGTCTTAATTCGAGTCAGATAGGTGATGTAGATGATAGAATAGAGAGTTGTCAAGCTGCTCTAAATATTATCCAAGATCAAAGAAGGATGTTGCTTAATTCTCCTCAATTGGTGACTAAGGGAGCCGAAGCTATAAATGCTTTAATTAGAGCTCTAGATGACTAGGGATCTTTTCTTAAGCTGTCCTCTCATATCAAATGGCTTAGAGAAGGAGATAGGAATATAAAATTCTTTCACAACTCCATCTTAGCTAACAAAAATAGAAACAACATCCACGTCTTATTAATGGAAAATGTGAATATGATTATTGGGTTTGAAGAGATTCAAGATCAATTCATTGGATACTTTCAAGCTTCTATTAGGGATAAAAAGGGCCTCCTCCCTTCCAACAACTGTGGAAAATCTATTCTCTCATTCCTTACCAAAAAATTGCTTAGAATCCCTCACTACTGAAGTATCAGCACAAGAGATTAGGGAGGTTTTTAAACCGTTCAATCCAAATAAGGCTCCTGGACAGAATGGGTTCAATGGTTTTTTCTTTTTGTATTGTTGGCCTATTGTAGCAGGGGAAGTTACTAGTGCCATTCAATACTTCTTTCATCATAGAAAACTTCTAAAAGAGCTCAATTCCTCATTTATCACTCTTACCCCTAAGAAAGATCACCCTTCCACAATACTAGATTATAGGCTTATCTCTTGTTGTAACATGATTTATAAGGTGATTGCAAATATCATAACAAATAGGCTTAGAGAGACCCTTCCTCACATTGTCAGCCCCAATCAGAGAGCTTTTGTCAAGAATCATCGAATAGGGAATAACATACTACTAGCATAAGAAATTTTCAAGAACTACCATCTTTTGAATAACCACAAGAGATGTGCTTTCAAAATGGACCTTCAAAAAGCCTATGACTCCATACATTGGGACTTCCTCCTTAATACACTAGAAGCCATAGGCTTTCCACAAAAGTTTATAGATTGGATCAAAGAGCGTATTAACTCCCCCTCCTACTCTATTTTGATCAATGGATCCCCCGGAAATCTGGCCTAAGATAAGGAGACCCACTATCACCACTACTATTCATTATTTGTATGGAAGCTCTCTCAAGGAGTCTGAATGTTTGCATAAAAGGGAATCCTTCTTTCCAATACCACTGAAGGTGTAAACCCCTTTAACTTACCCATCTCTTGTTTGCTGATGACCTTCTGTTGTTTTGCCATGCTGATTTGAATTTGGTTTAAACATTGTTTAACTGTTTGGATACTTTTTCAAATTTATCTGGTATCCACATGAACTCTACCAAGAGTAAGTTTTTCTTATCCCCTGATATGGAACCTTTGAACCACCAAATAGAAGATATTTTAGGTCTTAAGAAAGGAAATCTTCCTTTTCGGTACTAGGGGTACCTCTCTTAACTAGAAGACTGTCTAAAAGGGAGTGTTTACCTTTGTTGGAAAAAATTAATCTTATAATTAATAATTGAACTCATAAACACCTCTTATACGTTGGTAGACTCTAATTAGTGATTTCAGTCCTCTCTACCTTTCAAGTTTATTGATCTTCTCCTTTTATTCTTCCATCTTCCATCCTTAAGGAAAAAGAATCTAAACTTAGTAACTTCTTGTGGGCTGGGAAAATCACTACTATATGTCACGCCAAATTTAAATGGAGTGATCTTTGTAGGTCGAAAGGGGAGGGAGGTTTGTAGGTCGAAAGGGGAGGGAGGCTTAGATATTAAACATCTATCCTCTTGGAATAATGTACTACTAGGGAAAAGAATTTGGTTCCTATTTCATGACAAAGAAGCAATATGGGTTAAGTGGGTGCACACAATAGTTATGAGAAGGAAAAAATTTTGTACTGTTCTTCCTAGTTATAATAGCTCTTAGAGTTGGAGAAAGATCTTATTAATCAGGGATAAAATAGGGGACCAATTCAAATTTAGGATAGGGAATGGGAATGCTACTCTATTATGGTAGGATCCTTGGCACCTTAGAGGAATCTTGAAGTATTTTTCCACACTAAGAGTGATAAATGGGTCAGAGTTTCCTATGAAAGCTACAGTTTCTTAAGTAATCAGAAATAATGAGTCATGTTGGCAAGAGATAAATGTTGAACCAATCAGTAATCTTGAGCCTCTACATTACCTTCCTAATTGTTCTATACCTGATTGCTTGGAATGGATGGCTAGCCCTTCAAAACATATACCAATAGCTCAGCATATAAATTCTTGAGACCCCCAATTTAGAAGGTTTCTTGGTACAACCTGGTCTAGTGTAAAAGTAATAGCCCTAGGTGTTCCTTCATATTATAGCTAGATTTTCTTTAAAAATTGCAAACATGAGATAAACTCCTCTACCTTCGCACACCAAACCATTTATCCCTGTGTAATTCGGATAATGAGACCATAGACCATTTGTTCTTTTAGTGTTCTTCACTTTCAAATACGTCTTCCCCATTTGACAAACCTTCACTCCATTCCAAATTGGTTCAACCAACCAGTAAATACCCGAAACTGTGACACCAACCTTTTCACCATTCTCCTTTCTATTACTGTATATAACTTATGGAGTGAAAGGAATGTTCGAACCTTCAAAGAAGAAGTCTTGGCTGTGGGGTGCCTAAACACCAGCGTGATCTTCTAAGTTATGGAACATCTTTACTCAAACAGCAAGAGAAGGTAAGTGTGGGAGTGTTTATTCTCTAACAAGTTTTCTACAGGTTTTTATTTCAGGTTGAACAAGAGTGGGTATCAAATCCACCTTCGGTATAAAGGCAAAGGGGAAATCAACTCCAAGGAAATGCTGGTTCGAATCAGTCTATGCAGCATGGACTGGACAATCACTGGCACTCCCTCTGTAGCATCAACTGGACTTAATATATGGATGGAGACCAGATCAACATTCTCCTATCAATGAGGATATGAGAGAGATGGACAAACTTGATAGTAAACAAAGAAATATGCAAGACATAGCTCATCTTACACAGTTTTGGTTGTCAGCTTAGTGTTGTATTAATGATGCTTGATTTGCTGTTGGAAATTACTATGGTTATACTAGTGTTAATAGATTGAGATTGATATTTTAGCTCTACAAGATCACTTGGTAGGAAGGTAGTTTAGAGTATGGTGGATTGTTTGTGGTAGGGAATTAGGATGTTAGGTCCTGTAAACCCTTTTAGTAGCTAAGGGATACTATTTTGGAATCTCTAACAATGTACATAACATTATATTATTTTCTATAAAATTTCTTCTAATTTACCCGAAAAACGTCAATTTATAGTAAAAACTAAGTTTATAGGCGTATGCATAGCTGGGTGCACAGCCATGCATCCAACCTTGCAAACCAATAAAAATGCCTCATTCGTAAATATGCACAATCGTGGAAACCTTAAGGAATGTGCTTTTAACTCATTTTAGCTCTTGAACTTTAAAATTGTACTTAAAACCAAATATGAACCAAAATGAGTTTCTTAAGCATTTCATGTCATTAATGACCAACTGGTGGAGTAAATGTATAAAAATTAAGCACATATCATAATTACACAAAAGTTATAATTGTATTTGTAGACTCGTGCCTTGATCTTTTTTGGTCTTAGTTAATTCCTTCACTTATGTGAACTTTTCTTTGTGGTATTTATAAGGTGTTCATGAGTTCATTAATGTTTTCTTCTAAGGCATAAACTAAAATAAATCATTAGCAGCAATTATGTTTTTTATTATCAGAACATGGATTGAAATCTTCCTTGGTTCAAATGATCTATAGATCATTATTTCAATAAAGCTTGAGCATCTATGTAAGGCCCAAATACTCCCTAGGAGGATATGTTGATGCCATATAAGACGGTACAAATAAAACAAAATATTTTGCAGAAGCATAGCATTTAAAATCTTCCATTGGAAGCAATTCAAAACAAACATGCATCATATTATATCCTGAACTCAAAACAAACTTGTTTAAAACTGAAATCAGCCTGAAAATAGTTATTACAACTTACAACAATTCGAAGTTATACACTGGAGATATAAGTCAATATAAGAGAAAAATACATGTTTATCAAAACAACAACTCAGACTCCATAGGCCATTGCGGTTGATTTGTCCCAACCCTTATAATTCTGGCCCTGAACTTACGCCGGGCAAATCCACCATGCTAAACGTATAACTTAATGAGTAATAACTAATCTATACATTAATTGACAACTAACTATACAGAATCATGATATAACAGAAGCATGCATTAATAGTTTATCGAACAAACAATTCAAACATAATGTATCTGAAAAAAGATTGCACATAAAATAGAACTAATTATCAAAAGAGGGTATAAACCCTTCATATTCAAAACATAATATCTTTTTTTAGATCAAAATTCAAACATATTTCATAATACAAAAATTAGATGACTATTAATCCATTTATAAAAGCAGGTAATGGGACTTATACAAGAGATACCATAAATGGCATTATATATCAGGAGAGCCTTAAGTCTCAATAACAGGAGACATCGAAGTGTCAGTACAGGAGACACCAAAATGTCAATAACAGGAAACATCGAAATGTCAGTACAGGAGACACATAAGTGTCAATAACAGGAGACATCAAAGTGTCACAGGAGTAGTTGCAGACCCTTCTAGGCATACCTATTTACCCACAACTAGTACTCAATAGTTTCCTAAACAAACAAGTCCATTTTATGTGCAAAAATAATTAGTCAATCATATTTACGTACATCAAACATCTCTGACAATCATTGTTCGGAATTCAGAACACAATTAGCTTAAATCCAAATTAATTCAGTACTAAGCAAAACAAAGTAAGGTGTGAGCATCCTAGAGATTACTGACAGCTTTGCAAATCATTCAATGAAGCAATCAATAGCAAATAAAACATTCAAAGCAAAACCATAAAAAATTTCTTACTGAATTACCTATAAAATTGACTGCCTAAATTACTTACAAAATCCTCAAGGATTACTTAATAAATTTCTTATGAATATTCATCAAGAATTACTTACAAAATTTCTTACTAGATTACTTACAAAAGCTTCCTTTTTGCTTATTGCCTCGAAGTCCAAGCAATATCTACAAGTGGTCGCTCTATGCGTTCCTCTATAACATTTAATACAAACACATATCACTATTGTGCATAATTATGAAATTATTTATGCACATTCATGCATATTGAATATGTATGATGCATATTCATAACAAATTATGAGTTTCTTATCCTTATATCTTGCCACATTATCAATCATATGAATCCATACTCAATTTCTTAATCCAGATTTATCTCACAACCAACTTTTGGGTCAACTTTGCTTAATTATTCTCATCAGGAATTGAGGTTCTTTGATAACATTTCCTTCTAGAAATTTTTCTCCCATGTACAAAATTTCTAATGAAACCAAGATCATGCCATTTGGTTTTGTATACTAAAAGTTATACTCAAAGGATCTCAGACTATACTTAAGCTTCATCAGAATTCTTATCTCACATCAAATAAGATTTGAAATTCTTAGAGGCAGAATTAGTATTCAATCTATTTAGACAATTTGTATTCTAATGACTCTAGTTTAATCAGAATCAATAATCATCTCATTTGGAGCTCTACTTACCAAGATATAATCAAAATACCGAAGTATGTTCAGTGAAATATTACAGGTCATACTAATCTAACAGATCCCCTCACTTTCATTCAATCAATCCTTTTCAAATCAATCCAGAAAGCTATCCATTTTTATGAAGAGGTAGAACAATGTGTTATGAATCTATTGGTTTAAGAATCAAGTTATTTGGATATCGGGTGAAAAAGTTATATTGAATTGAATGATAGATGTTCAAAAACAATCATTTTCTAGAAAAACACAGCACGATCGCGACTTGCGATCTTCTACTCTTCTTCACCGAACAACCTCTTTCATTTTTTTGATGTATCTTCTATTGATTTTCTTCATTACCTCATCACATATTCTAGACTCTCTATTCCAGTATAATCTCAAAATAATTCAAGTGCAAGCTTACTTGATAATTCATGAAAATCAAAACCTTACACAAGCTTTCTCTCACTACTGCGTTTTCATTCTTTCATTTGATACTTTTCTTCTCCTTTTTCATCAATTCTTACACTTCATTTAAATCATTCTGCATCACAACCTCATCCAAATCCTCATTCCTTATCATAAACTCATTCCAATTCGTTTCTAAAAACACTCAACAGATTCACGTATGTCAACAGTACAAATAGAATATATCTATAAATCAACATTCATGCATTTTCTGTACTCCTTCTAAGCACAGTTTAAGTGATTTTTCAAGCTTAAAAATCACTTCAAGTCCATCTTATAACAGACCAATCATCAAAATATACAGAAGCAACACATGCAGCATACCCAAAATTCTCACCCATGTTTTAGCTAAGAAGCATCTTTAACGTATAAATGCCAAACTATTAACTACGTGATGTATAATTAATTACACAAATCATAAAAACCATATGGCACTTACTAGTTTACAGTCCAACTCTTCAAAGTCACATGCAACTTAATCAACAAGTTATTCACTGATGAAGAACATGGAAGAAAATTTCAATATTGAATGATTCAGTGAAGAGCACAGCTTTAGTATCTCTTCCTAACCGAAACATAATCTACGTGTATTGCTATCTTACTGCCACATGTCACCATACATGTGTACCACTTGTCATGCATATAGGTTGCCACATTTCTTAAAGCCATTTGTCTATTTTTCTTAATATTCGAAAATTTTTAGAAAATTTCCTAATATTCCCAAAAATTCCAAAATAATGCCAATATCCCCAAATGAGATTTTTGCAATTTAATTGCATTTATAAATCCATTTTACCTAAAAAAATGTCATGAATGCATGTACAATAATTTGTATGTGTCAAAATTCATAAGCACACAATAACGAAATACTCAATTATGCAAAGCATAAAGTGCACTGAAATTCCTAAATTTTCTAAGCCAGAACATAGGGTGTTACAATCTGAGGGTAACCTTGAAGACCATGATAGATAATAACCAATTGTTTATTAAGGCTACTAAATGCAACTTTAGGACAAGACAAATTAATTATTTGGGTTATTCTATGTTTAATTTAGAAGTGGTCACTAATAAGAAAAAGGATGAAGTTATATTAAAATGGATAACCCTAACAATTTTTAAGGAGCTTGGGGGTTCTTGGATTGATAAGGTTTCACTGGAGATTTATTAGGCATTATAGTACTCTTGTTGAGCCTTTCATAAAGTTGTTAAGGAAGGATTCCTTTAAATCAATTAAAATTTAAGAAGCTCAAGGAAGTTAGTAATTTTGCTTATGTTCTAACTTTACGTTATTTATCCAAATCCTTTATTATTGAATCTTGTACTAGTGACATTGGAATTAAGGTTGTATTGGATTAGGATCAACACCTTATAGTGTTATTGAGTAAGACCCTCACTCCTACGAACTAAGGATTGTTAACTTATAGGGGGAAATTTCTACCAAAGGTTAAATCTATAAAGCATTGGTATCACTATTTAAACAATAGATAATTTTTAGTCAAAATTGACTATAGAAGCTCAAATTCCTATTAGAGTATAAGGTGCCTACTTCTTGTCAACAAACATAGCTTCCAAAGATCTTTGGGTATGAATTTAAAGTTTTATGTAAAAGTGGAAAATGAAGCTTATTAGATAATGACTTATCTAAAATTTCCAAAGTTATACCTTTATTCAATGAAGTTACGGATATCTAGGATAATGATTCATACACCAAGATATCATTAGCAAGTTTCAAAAGGATTTGATTCCCTACACTTTTTATAAATGGAAGGGGAAGTTGTTAAGATGGAAAGGAAGGCTATTAACTGGCTTCAATTTATCTTTGAGTACTATATTAATATCTTTAGTATATGATAAGATTCATGGAGAACACTCTAGTATGGTGAATGCTATAAGATGTTATAGAGTTTGTTCTATTAAAAGGGATTACCTAGAGATTTAGGACACTATATTAGACAATGTATCATATGTCAAGCAAGTAAGGAGGAACTAACAACTTATTTTTACTCTACTGCAATCTTTATCTGTCCCTAAAAATGCTAAACTAAGATCTTTATGATTTTTCATAATGGTTTCCCTAATTTAAAGCTATATATCCAAATAAAGAATCTTCTTAATATAACCACAAGTAAAATCAATCAAGCTAGAAAAGGTTAATTAATTGAACTAAATGCATACCAACAATATGTTTTATGCTATTTCATTTTGTAACCAACTTGAATAGGTTATTTTAGTGTTTCATTTGTTTTGGAACTTATAAACTTATTGTAAAGACTATATAAGTCTTTTCTTTCACTGCTAAATAATAATTTTTCGAGCATCTACTTTATTTTGTTTCAATTGAGAGAATTTTTGTTCTTAATTTAACTAACTCAAAACTTATCAAAATCCTCTTTACGACATTTTAAATCCTTTATAAATTTAGTTTATAGAGCTCTATAACCAAAAATTCGACCCAATTACTTAATTTATTTATCTTGTTGAGATTTCAATCTTATTTATAAGTTCTTTATAATTTATTAATAAGTGGGTTTGTGTAAGGAGGTTACTCATTCTTGTGGTAATGACAGATTTAAAAAATATTCACACTTTATAACCTACTTTTTGTAACCTAAAAATTTAATTCCTAAAAAGAATGGAAAAGTTATACATGGAATGAGTATAAAGCAAAGGAATAGCTCTAAGAGAACTAGTTCTACTGGAGTAAGGTTTTACAAAGTCATGAACCTAGAGGTGTTTGGCTAGTTAAAAGCTTTAATCTTTGTTATTTGTTGAGTCTTATATGAGGGCTCCCTAGTTATTTAGTGTATCACTGAGTGAGCAATCCTTGTTATTCATGTGTTGTTCCCAAGGAGGTTCCATCTTTTGGTTGTTTCAAAAACCCCAAGGAGGTTTCAAAAGCTCAAATGCATCCTCTTAGTCTTGGAGATAATTATTTCCCTTATCTAAACAATCATATGTATAAGCAAGGTCTGGTCCTATATGGCTTTTTGGTTGAATATTCTGCCATTCCTCTCCTTCAATATTGCATGAATTGCACATCCAAAAGCTAACTTGAAAATCTTGTAATATGTAATGTTAAGATTGTGAGAAGTAGCTGTGTTATGGAAGCCTTCGTTAGGAAACCATATACCAGAAAAGGAAAGCTTTAGAATTGATAGTCTCTTTTATTTTCAGTTTATTGTTTCCTATTCTTATTTCATAGGTATTTTAGAGATATAGGACTTCTATAATTATTTTCCTATTCACTAGTGAAGACGACATCTCTAGCATAAGCAATAGTTTCAGGTAAGCCATGCAAACGGACAATTTGCTCATTGAACACTTGGGCCATATAAACTGCTGTATAAGGGTGAGTTAGAGGGATGAAATGAGGGTATTTAGAAAAGTGATCCACCACAACCATCAAGACTGATTTACCCCATGAGGGTATTTAGAAAATTCATCGATATATCGGACCATATTTGCACAGGAAGTTGCAGTGGTTGAAGCAATCCAGTAGGGCTTAAATGCTCGGTCTTGTTACGTTGACACGTGGGGCAAACAGACACATAGGCAGCCACAACTGTCTTCATACCTTTCTAGTAAAAATCTCCACGTATTTTGTGTCCGATTTTTTGGATACCTTCATGTGTACCATCATGGTAAACAGATAAAATGGTGGAAATCACCACAAATGTTGGTAGAAGATAAATTCGGCCCTTGTATAAAAACAACCTATCTGATACAGACCAGTCGGGTCCTAATTCTCCTCTTTCAGCTTGTGCATACAGCTTCTTTAATGCTTCAGGCCCTTTTTCTTCATGTCGGATGTTCTCAAGTAATAAAACTCGTGGTTGACTGATTGCATAAATCGTCATATATGTTATCGATTGTTAGGATAAGGCATCAGCTACTTTGTTGAGATGACCTACATGGTATTCCACTCTAAAATCAAACCCCACCAGTTTACTGAGCCAATGTTGCTGTGGTGGTGTAATCATTCGCTGCTCAAGCAGATACTTTAAACTATAATGATCTGTCCGAATGAGAAAAGATTGTCCCTACAGATACAGTCTCCAATATTGAACCAATTTACCTAGGCCAATAAGCCCCGTCTCATACGTGGCCAACTTTTTTGTGATGGACAACCAATGGATTACTAAAAAAGCTATGGGATGTCCCTCTTGATATAAAATAGCCCCAATACCCTCGCCAGAAGCATCACATTCTATAACAAATTCGACATCGAACTTAGCCAATTGTAACACGAGGGTTGTTAACCAAGCTCATTTGAGGTTCTCAAAGGCTGTTAGAGCCAAGTCATTCCACTAGAAAGAGTTCGTTTTAAGTAAACTGGTTAAAGGTACAGCCAATACGCCATAATTCCAAATGAATTTACGGTAATATCCTATCAATCCTAAAATCCCACAGAGAGAAGTAATAGACTGCGGCGATGGCCAGTCTAAAATAGCTTGATCTTTACTCCTATCCACTTCCACACCTGCAGCTGTTATTACATGTCCTAAATACACCACTTGTTTAGATGCAAAAGAGCACTTAGAGCGCTTTAAGTAAAGTTGATGAACTCGAAGTAATTCAAAGACAACTCGCAAATGTTGATAAATGATCCTTCAAAGTGCGGCTGTAAATGAGAATGTCATCAAAGTAAACTAGCACAAGGTAACGTAATTGGGCGTGAAATACCTCGTTTATGAGGGCTTCAAAAGTGGACGGCAAGTTTATCAAACCAAACAGCATAAAGAGGAACTCAAAGTGGCCATAATGGGTGCAGAAGGCCGTTTTCTCTACATCTGAAAGAAACATGCACACTCGGTAATATCCCGACCACAAATCCATCTTAGTGAAGTATTGTGCACCATGGAGTTCATCAAGAAGTTCGTCAACTACCGGAATGGGAAATTTATTTTTGACATTGCTGGTATTCAATTCTCTATAATCAACACAAAGACGTCATGTTCCATCTTGCTTAGGAACTAGCAAAACTGGTGAAGAGAAAGGAGACTTGCTAGGCCTAATGATCCCCTGCTGAAGCATCTGAGAACATTGTCGTTCAATTTTATCCTTTTGTAAATGAGGATACCTGTAAGGCCTTACCACTATTGGAACGAACCCAGGCAGCAAACAAATGCGATGATCGCATTGGAGAAGGGGCGGTAAACCCATAGGTTATTGAAACAAATAATCAAATTCTAGCAAGAGTTGTGCTAAAAGATTCTCAGCTATCAAGGGTTCACCGAATGAATGCAAATTTTTCCCCGAGTATGCCTGCTATCCCTGAAGCATAACCGACCTCTCCTCCACTGTCAATTTCATTGTGAGCGCTGTAAAATCCTAAACAATAGGTCCTAATTCTTGTAGCCATTTAATTCCCAATACAATATCAAACCTATCCAATGGTATAACTTAAAAATCAGCCACAAATTCGTGTGCATCAATATAAAAGATGAGATGAGAACAAACCCTTTTACTCTGGACTTTCTCTCCGTTAGCAACTGACACACTAGTATTAGGTAAATGTTTTACCTGAAGGGCTAGACAACGAGCAGCTGTCTCACTAATGAAATTATGAGTACTTCCTGAATCTACCAAACTCACCAAGGGTTGTCCACTCATTATGGCTTGTAGTCGCATAGTCCTAGCATGTGTTTGGCCTGTAATAGCATGTAACGAAATTGCAGGTTCTCCTCCATGTTCTTCATCAATTTCGGTAGTCACTTCCTTTGCAATATCACTCAACTCTAACCAAAATAGTTTTGCGCATTGATGAGTCGTTGAATAGGATTTATCACAATTATAACATAACCCCTTTGAACGACGTTCTACCATCTCAGCTCTACTTAACTGCCTGATAATAGGAGTGTGTTTTGGGGTTGTTAAGGAATCCGTAGCTCCAGAGGTTATGGCATTTTTCTAGGTGTTTAATGGTTGAGAATTCGAGGATCCAAACCCCACTCGAGTAATTTGCCCTTGCCATCTTCGATTATTTCCAACATGTAACAGTTGTTGCTTCTTTTCAAAGGCTCGAGCAAGACTCATGGCTGTGGCTAAATCTGTAGGCTTGTGTAATTAGATGTCTAGTCAAATGGGACATCCAGACCAGTCATGAATAAGCCCACATGTTGATCTACCGG
>JANIPM010000004.1:50226832-50238237 GCA_027478405.1 Erythroxylum cassinoides
TGATAGACTTGATTATATTTCTGTTAAATGATTTGTATCGAGAATAGTACTATGGTTTTAAAAAATTAGTAATTTCGATATTGTGGTTTTATGATTTTGATGCCATGTAGATTTTAGTAGGTTTGTTTGGTAGTGCATCCTTATCGTAGGTTACGTGTCGGAGCGACCTGCGGGCATCCCGATGTGTACCATACGGTAAGGGGGCGCTACAGTTTTAGTTACGAAACAAGGGTTCAATAGTTTCAAGTAAGCCTTTTCAGCATATAAAGTAACAAATACTCAACAGTGAAGATAAGTGTATTCTTTTTTATCTATTTTCTTGGAAAATCCTTGGGACTATTAGGAGAAACAAAATTTTCTTTAGTTGTGGCTAACTAAGAAGCATAGAACTTAGGTAATAGCTCCGAAAATAAATGAAATGAAAGAATACATTCAAAATAATTTATTGTTAATAATTAATTGATCTTATAAAAAAACTATTCTAGAAGTATTAAAAGGTTACGAGTTATTTCTAGTGATAATAGAAATGAAATTTGACTTTTAAGGATATAAGAAAATAAAGTAGAAAATTCCATAATAATATATTGATAAATAGAAATTTAAACTTAAAGAGAATACTTAATTTTTAATGTTTGAGATTTAATATATTAGTAAAAAGGATAGAACATACATTTGATTAGACCTAATATACTAAAGACCTAATAGGGAGTGGGAGATAGAATATGAGCAAGTTATGAATATAGAAGATTGAAAATCGGGAACTTAATGAGTTAAGAGATGACACTAAAGTTTTTATAGTAATCCATCCATATTGTATTGTCCGAATCTAATGTAGCAGCATAATCAAACGGGTAATACTACCAAGCATCATGAATGACAAGGAGCCTTGAATGGTATTATTACTTTCGAACACGAGGGATTGCAACTCTGATAAACCTAAATATTTTCTTGTGAATAAGGAGAGCAAGGTTACGGGGAAAATTCTTACAAGGATGAATTTAGAGGGTACGATTAAGAAGATTAGAGTGAATAGGAAAATGAGAAAGTTGCACCACATGAAATTTTTTTGGATAAGAATTGGATGATGGACAAAGAGGGTCTTTGATTTTGTATCTGAGTAGCATGTTTTGTATGTTTCCAACAAGTAACTTTGGCCAATGATCCTTTTAAGAATTAAACTAAGAAAGGAATTATAAAATATTGACAAGATGCAAGTGAAATACTAGAGGAAGCATAATGCTTGGCTGCAAAATTAGTGGGATAACGCATGTCAAGTAGATGTGCATAAGAGTAATAAGACTGAATACTCGTTGGTCGAATAGGTCATATCTTTGGATGAGTAGACTTTTGTAATTGAAAACTTTGGACCTGGGTCTAGAGCGTCGGGTAATTGCTTTGTAACACCACAAGCATCTAGCGGCATGTCTTTCTCAAAATCATATATTAGAATAGTCTTGCTAAGTATTACCAAGATAAGTTGAGATAAAGATGTCTCAAAAGTTCGGACGCTACACTTGGAAGGAGGTTGTTGTATCATTTCACATGCTTGACATCAAAGGTATCCTTAGTGAATTAGTCGACTCATCTCAATAATTGCAGGAGGGATAGTCTTCCAATAGAATTATAGAATCTTTGGAAAGGATGATATGTCCATTTTAATTAAAAAAAATGATATCATATTAGATTAAGCCAAGTTGGGAACTTGAGAAACTATGGAATGATTAATACGCAATGCACAGTAACATTGTTTTAGTAATGTTTGCTACAAATGGTTGGGCAAACTCACCGACCCTATCACCATCTAAATTAGATATTAGCTGTGAAATCCAACAAAGTTTTCCAGCAAGGCAGAAGGAAGACACGAAGGGTAACCCAACAACTGAAGATCAAATTTTTAGTCATGTGTCAACAGGTCTTCTCGTTAAACACAACTAAGACCACCCTCATTGAGAGCCTGGAATAGTACATCAGAAGTCAATGCCCTGCCGATGTGTCAAGTTGGAAACTTGAAGTCATGAAGATCTAAGTGGCAATAAGATGAACTAACAATTCAAAGTCTACTGTCCATCCAAGGTTCCAACAGCCTCTGCCAGAAGTTTCTGTGCATCTTCTCTCCTCCTAGACAAGTTTAGAAATCAGCATTTAGTAAAGCATTCCATCAACCTAAAAAGCAATTGACACTAAAGTATCGCTGATGTACTATGCAACAAAACAGCAGCTCTTACAATGATAACAAGAAAAAACAAAATTGGATAAAGAAACCATAGTAACATGCGAACAACCAATCAATACAACCTTCTCAGGATCTAATTACTGCTCAATCCTTTTTCTCATGGCTGCACTAGAATTGAATAGCTATAATTGCTTTATTTCTAATGATCTACACACCGTGAAGATAGTCTATTTTGGACCATGATGGCTGATTGACTATGCATTACATGCTAAAGAGACAACAAGGAAACTCAATACAGCTGCTTCATAAATCAGATATGATGGATCAAGACCCTAAGATGGAGGAAAATAATTGATCTAAACATTTCTATCAAACTGTTTCAAATCTACTTATGCTCAATACATATGAATGAACACAAACACTATGAAGCTCTGTCAAAATATATCTATTATCATCAGAAACATATTACTCCCAGGAACAATAGCAATATCATGTTAATCCAAATCAAATGTGACTTCATTTACCAACCATGTTGAAAGTATGAAGAAACTAAGCTTCATCGTGAAATACATACGAATAAACATAAATACTATTAAGCTCTGTCAAAATATATCTATTATCATCAGAAACAAATTACTCTCAGGAACAACAGCAATATCATGTTTTAAGACTTCTTATCAAAATCAAATGTGCCTTCATTTACCAACCATGCTGAAAGTAAGAAGAAACTAAGCTTCATCATGAAATAGATATGAACCTGTATCTAGGAACTTTGTGAAAGCCTTAGTAATCAACTTTCAAAATAAGCATCAAATGTTCATAGACATTCAGAAGCGAGTAAGTTGTAACAGTTGTACAATGATTATGTAAATGCCAGCCTAACAAACAAACCAAGCTGCACGAGCTTTTTCCCTTGAGGTTTAGTGAAGTTATATGAGACAAACTAAGAACCTGGCAACATTACAGTATTACAGTGAATAAACAACTATCTTACAACCAGAAAAATGTTTGACAGTCATGCAGAGCATATTTCAACCCTACAATATGCATAAGCAATCATGAAGTAACTATGCTAAAGAACTAAATGGCTTCATTCCAGAAAAAACGTGTTAAACAACCAATTTTCCTTTGCAAGCTGCTGTAAACATTTCAATAGGACTTCAAAATAAATACCTTTTAATATCTTCCACTGCTTGTTTGCGACGTTGTATCTGAAGTTCCAAGATGTGAATTAATGTTGCTCTAGCCTGTTGGCAAAATGCTACAACAAAATGAATCACAACTTCAAACAGGGATCTGAAAAAGAGGATGTCAGGGAACTCAAAAAGTCGTTTACTTGATGGGGGCGTAATGAGTTAAGAAGGTGATGCAAGTTCTTGAAAATGATCGATATATCTTCTACTCTCCTAGCATACTGCGAAGGCCTATCAATAAGAACATCAGCGAGTTCCAAAATGTGCAGCTGCAAATCTCTGTTAAGTGACCTCAATGCTTTCTTAAAATCTATAAAAGACAACAATCGTAATCAGCAGTAGATTCATATACCAACCCCATTTCAGCCCAACAAGGCAATTATTTTTTCGAGAAAAAAGGTGCAGAGGTCCCAAATCAAAGCAATCATTCTACACCCTGGACAGTTGAGAAAAACCAGAGCAAACGTAAACATACCAACGTTAGGCCCTTTTGGGTAAAGTTGGGGCACTCCTTGCTCCTCCAGGCTCGGAAGCACATCATCAGTCTATAAAACAACAACAAATAAGCAAGACCTACAAGCACCAAGCTACAAATTGCATACGACAAAAGCAGATGTTACAGTGTAATTGCCACCGAAACAGAGATAGGTCCCTTCAATCGGAGGCGGAGGCTCCGGTGCCGACTTAGGGTTATGGAGGTAATCTTTGTATAGTCTATAATACGGTGGCGGTGGTGGATATGCAGCTGTGGCCATGAAGAATTTACAAAGGAAAATGCTAGGTTCAGTGGAATAAAACCCTAATTTCCGTTTTATTGCCGAGAAATTAATACAACTTTAAAATATTCGCTTTCAATCAGTAAAGACTAGGAAACAACAGAAGGAGCGAGTAGTTTTCTACTATTTTCTCAACACCCAAACGTTGAAAAGAAAATTAACACAGATTAGACGAACAAGGGATGATCGTCATAGTAGTAGCGTCAATCTTAAGCCGATCTAAACCGTCCATGTCGGTCCCATCAATGGGGGGGCAAAAGCGTAAATATAGGGATGCAAGTGGTCAAAAACGGTAAAGGCCGTTAGGACAGTTGAACAGTGCAAATAAGGGATGAATAAAGAGAGATGTTGATGGGTTGGAAGGAAAACCTCCGTGGTTTTCATTTTTCTTTCAGAAACGTCGATGGTTGGTCTTGGTTCTGAATTACAGGGTTGTGCATTGTCTCTTTGAAGAATTTGAAGAGGGAATTCAAGTAATTGGGTGGTAATGCATATCAGAGATAGACAGATATTATTTATATTTTTTAAGAGGAAAGGATTTCCCTAATGAGTTGATGATATGGGTTTTTTCTGATCTGGTCGTGTCTTGTGTTATATAGCTCGCTGGTTTGTAAAATTTTTCAGGAGAATATCAAATGGAGCTCATACTATTTGATATCCTTCTTTCCACGTTGTCCTAGGATGTTGCAACAATTTCTTCAAGGAATTTCCTGCCATTGTTGATCTGGATCTCACCGTTTTCTTCCATCTTTTTTGTTGGGAACATATTCGAAGAAATCAAGCGTGTATCTAAACTTTCTTGATCCTAGCTTCTTCTTTTTTTTCATTACTCTAGGATATGTGAGAGGAACTATTTGATTATTTATGGAATTATCTTTAATAACAGCTATAAATCTGGCAGCCACGAGAGAGGTTGAACCAACTGTGGCAAGTTTCTTCAATAGTACAATCCGATAATCGAAATGTTAATATGTGACTGGTCCCTGTTTTCAAAATGACATCATATTGATTTGGAGTTACTCTAGTGGTGCATTTCAAAGTTTTGCCTTTCTATCTTTTAGGTGTTGACTGGATTGGAGCAGACTCGCAGCGAGCATTTTTATGGATCCTCCTTTAATAGATGTGGAACTTGTACCAGAAAATGAGAAGATCCAAGATGAGAAAGAGGAAGGCCCAGCATTCCATTGTGGTCTGTATGATACAGAAGTAGCTCACAAGATAGCTCAAGCGCTCCTCCCTGGATTAGCTACAGCTTGTGTTGACAACACAACAGGTGGAATATTTAAGTCCCCTGGTTCAGTGGCGGTTGATATTAGAAAAGAAATGATTGACTGTCTCACACAGAGAAGCGAAAGTTTTGTTGCTGAATCTGTTATTTTAGAAGGCAGTCCAGAGGCGGAAGTCTCTGACCATCCTTTTGATATCATTTCTGATTTTGTGGATGACTTTGCAGTTTCAAAGAGGAATTTTTTTAGCCGAGTTTCCGGATGGCTGCTAAGTGAAAAAAGAGAAGATAGGGTAGATGATTTTGTTCAAGAGATGGAAATGAATGGGTTTTGGTTGCTAGAAAGGAGGGAAGCAGTTGCACAGACATTGCTTAAGAATGTTGACTTTAAGAACACATTCCATTGTGACCTGAAATTCAAAACCTCTGAGGAACTCGTTGAGCATATGGTCAACTGTGGCTTTGGGCCTCTGAACTGCACAAATGAGGGGTGTACAGCTATGTTTTCTGCAAAACATTTGGAGAACCATGATTCAGTGTGTCCATTCAAAATGATCCCGTGTGAACAGAAATGCCCAGATATCCTCATGAGACGTGAAATGGACAGGCATTGCATTACTGTCTGTCCAATGAAGCTCGTGAACTGTCCGTTCTATGCAGTGGGTTGTCAATCCACCGTACCCAAGTGTATGATCCAACAACATAATTCAGATGATCTACTTTCGCATGTGTTGTGTATTCTCAAAAGTAACTATTACAAAGAAGCACCAGTGGAGGCTCTCAAACAACGAGCCAACCAAATTGTCCAAGTAAGGTATCCTTTAACATGCATTTAACTTATTGATATAACTGAATCACCTTGATTCTTGTTTTTCATTCTTCATAAACTCTGGAGCAACGGTTCTGGATAGCTTCTTTTCCTAATATTTTGTTAAGGAGTTGGTCTCTGGCATCTGTTCTCCGGCTTATATTATCCTTCTAGGATTTAATACGAGGAAATATTGTATGAGATTTGTAAACCTATGTTTCACTTACTTCGTACAACTGTCAGTTTGATTTTCCATGTTTCTTGTGTGTGTAGGTGAAAGTATATTATGATGTTTGAACAGTATTTTCAAATACATTTCATCCTGGATCGAGTAATTGTTATGTGCTACGTTACACTTTTTTCTTTTTTCACTTTTCATGAAAGCAATTTCCTGGTGATCTCAGAACCTACTCCATGTTCTCCTACAGGTATCTTCTGGTGAGCTAGGAGATGCTAGAGATGTAAGATCCCTAAACCTCAAAATCAAAAATCTTGATGCAAAACTTGGACCCTTAGAAATCAAGGTAGCAGAGGTTATTAGTGAAGAATCTTCGGAGGCTGCGGACAACACAATTGGAGAACCAACTGAGGCTACAACTATCAAAAATGGAGAACCAACTGAGACAAAAAATAACTCAAGCAAAGAACCAACCGAGGCTGCAAACAACAAAAATGGAGAACCAACTGAGACTCCAAACATCAAAAAAGGAGAACCTACTGAGGCTGCAAACAATAAAAACAGAGAGCTTATTGAAGCAGCTATTGAAAGTGGAGAACCTGCTGAGGTCGCAAGCATCAACATTGGAAAATCTACTGAGGCTGCAAATACCAAAAATGGAGAAACAGAAAAGATTGGTGAGGCTGCAACTGGAATAAATAAAGAACCTATTAAGGCTGCAAATGGCAGAGATGGAGAACCTGTTGAGGATATAAAACAAAAAAATGAAGAAGAAAATGAGTATCCTGTTAAGGCCGCAACCCAAAGAGAACAAAATGAGGATGCAAATGACAAAGCTGGAGAACCGGTGGAGGGTGTAAATGGAGAGCCTACTGAAGTTGCAAATGATAAAAGTGGAGAATTCACTGGAACTGCACATGGAAAAGATGGAGAGTCTATGGAGAATGAAAATGACAAATCTGCTGAGGATACAAAAAGCACAAATGGAGAGGCTACTAAGGCTATGGATATTAACAACAGGCAGCCTACTGAAGACGCTAACAACACAGATACAGAAGCCACTGAGCCTCCAAATAACACTAAAGCAAACAAAATCAAAATTGATGAACAATGCGTGGGAGTTGCAGTAGCTAATGCATCAAAGGAAGCTCAGAGCGTAGTTCAGTCATAATTTCCTAATACATGAACTGTGACCTGTAACAACATTTCTTTTTTCAAAAAGGAAAAGCAAATCTGTCCAAAATTATTCTCTTCTTTCTAAGGGGGGTTGCTCATTTGCCCATATACCAATTCTTCGTTGGGAAGAAAAAAATGTAACTAACAATTTTGTTAAATTAATTGCAGTACAATATCCATTTTCCTTCTTTCTCTCAATAAACTTTTTAGCTACATCATTTATACAAAAATCATTCTCTGTCCATCGCTTTCTACCTAATATGATAAATTTTAATTGAGAAACGATTAACCATTTAAAATAAAATTTTGCCGCGAGGAAAAAATATACCTACATATATAAGTTTGTTGATACAAATATGATACCAAACTTGAATATAGAATTTTAATTCACTATCATACGCAGTTTAAATTAAATTAAATGTGATAGTTAATTACCTGACGTTGACTAAGCCAAGAGTCTAATAAAATTTATAACGTTTAGTTAATTCTTTTCTTTAAGGTGATTATCTTATCATATTATCAAAATCACTCTCAAGTCAATATCAAGTTAATCCTAGTTTTTTCATAATATATTAATTTGATATTAAATATTTTACATATGTGCAACATGTAAGACATCTTTTATATCAAAATGGATTTCAATCAAGTTCTATGACCAGATGGTTGCAACGCAACTTTTTCTTTCAAAAAACCTAGAATGAGGTTGAAGAAATAGTAATATAAGCTATTATAGAATTCTTCTTTAGTAGAAGAATGCTAAGAGATGTAGTTTACAAAACTATCTCAAAGATGCTTGCCAAAAGATTGGAAGGAGCTATAAAGAAGGTGATAAATCCAAGCCAAAGTGCATTCTTTAAAGGAAAGAACATTGGTGACAATATGTTACTTATTTAAGATCTACTTGAGAATTACCATTTTAAGCATCCTATCAAAAGTTGTGTCATAAAGATTGATTTTCATAAGGCTTTTGACTCACTAGAGTGGGAGTTTGATTATTTGAGTTTCCTAAAATTTCATAGAATGGATGTAACAATGTATCACCATTACTTTAGGCATAATGGTTAATAGTGAACCCATTAGCATCTTCAATGGAGTCAAAGGACTAAGGT
Source organism: Erythroxylum cassinoides (assembly GCA_027478405.1). Classification (NCBI taxonomy): domain Eukaryota; kingdom Viridiplantae; phylum Streptophyta; class Magnoliopsida; order Malpighiales; family Erythroxylaceae; genus Erythroxylum; species Erythroxylum cassinoides. The sequence goes on from JANIPM010000004.1 coordinate 50,235,471, forward strand.
AAAAAGAACTTCTATCCTTTTACCTCTTAACTATAAGCATGGACACTTTAATCAAGTTGATTTCCCATAACATCAATTATAATGAAAAATTCAAATACCATAAAAAAAAGTCATGAAAAATTCAAATACCATAAAAAAGTCAAGAAGATCAAGCTTTTCAACCTTATTTTTGCCAATGACCTGTTACTCTTGTATGGTGCTAATGAAGACTTAATAATGGAAGTCCTGATAAGCTCTTAGCATACTTTTAAAAGGATGTTAGGATTGAGTATAAACTATTCCAAGAGAAAACTTTATTTTTATATCAACTATTCCAATTTAGGAGTTATCAAGAATCTCAAGCTCAACTATTCTAGTTTAGGATGTCACTTTCAAATTCTTGGGAATTTCAATAACTACAAGAAGACCAACATATAATAATTGCTTGCTACTTTGATGCCATAAGCAAAAAGATAGCAAGTTGGCCAAACAAGTTTTGTTAATCTTATGCTTGAAATTACAACTTGTCGGTTCTATGCTTAATAGTATGCACAATTATTATAGCTCTCATGTTATACTTCCTGAAAACTTAGTTAAAATAATTGAAAAGATAATAAGGAATTTCTTAAGGTCAAGTGATGTAAAGAAGGGAAGAAAAGTCCAAAGTAAATGGTCTAACATTTTTGATCCAAAGTAAAGAGGCTTGGGGCTTATTAAGATACAAGACATCATAAAAATGCTCTTCATTAAGAGAATATGGAAGCTATTCAAGGACAAGAAGTCCATATGGGTAAAATAGATGAACTTGCACCACTTAAAAGCAACCAATTTTTATTAGTTGTTTCAATTTCAATTATTTATTTTAATTCAAATAATTTTTTAGTACCTTAGACAAAGTTTTATTTAAGTTGTTAGGTATCTAATTAGTCCCCATAAGAACAATACCTTTCATAATACAAGTTATTATTCATATACTTATGGTATTGAGAGTTCTATATTATAATGTCAACACAAATGATGGAGAATTTTAAAGAGATAGAATACAAAGATTGATAAATTTAAAATTATGAAGGTATTCAATACCATATATTTGGTTTGCTCAACCAAACACGTACGGGGAAATTGTTGATAGCTTGAATCAAAAGTAACTTATTTAGCCCAATGATGAAAAAGACCAATTGTGTAAATATTTAAAGAAGAGAACTAGATTATTTAAGGAATTCTTGAACATAGGAATTAGTTAAGAAGTTTAGGATTTGGGAAGTCCAAATAGTTCATACCTAATTGACATATGCTTTAAAAATAATAATGTATGTAGGCAGATAGTCAAAACATGGCCTAAATTGGAAGATAGTTGGAAGTTAAACAATTATAGGAAAGTTTCTTGAGGTTGTTGGAGTTGGGAGAATATTATGTGGTAGGCAATTAACTAGAACATGGTTATGATGGAAAGTGGGTTAAAAGTAAAGTAGCTATAAGAAAAGTAATTTAGGTAGTTGAAGTTAAGAGGATTATATAAATTCACCTGCATCATAATGCAAAGGCACACATATATACACAGGTAATCAGACTGCTCCAACAAAAACACCTTGTTATAATTTCAAGCTTTCTTTATAATTATCTTAAATTTTCTTTGTATCTTATATTTTTCTTTTTCTTAAATCAAATCATCTCTTTATTTCAATACTTTTTAACATTTTGGTATTTTAGAATTTTATTTTATCAGTTTTCTGAAGCTCATCTCTACTGTTGATAAGAAGTCAAGTATGAATTCTAGGAGAATTCCTCCCTATCATACTTGAATTTTGGGTTAATTATTTAAATGACCAACAAGCTCTTAAATTTTATTAGACTTAAAAAAAGATTATTATTTTTTGTAAAAAATTCAAACTTTTTATCATTATAGATTTAAATTTTTAGGTATGAATTTACCCAAAAATTATAAAAGAGATGAAATATAATTCTTTACTAAAGTAAATTTAGGTTTTTAAAGTGGACCTCATATAATTTTATATTTATATCGTATTATTTGATTTTCATAAATAAGAAGTGGGTTGTCTTTCTACACTTATACCATCAATAGGCTAAACAAATTAAACATTTAATCAAACATATAAATGAAATAAGAAATAACAAAAAATAGGTTTTCATTTTCATTTTAGGTTTAAACCTATAATGAGCACTTAGATGTGAGGTATAAGGTCCAATTAATTAAAAATACCTCAGTTGGTTTACACTCTTAAGAATCAAAGGACCAATTGAGTTTTTGATTTAGCAAAAATTGATATTTTAATTTGTAACTTTATGAAAATTACCATAACTATCCCAAACTTCATTTTTTAGTACAGTAATACTCAGAACTCCCCCTTTATATCAAATACAACTCGATGATAGCTCTTATTAGTGATCACTGTTAATTTAGTTAATATGACTTAATATATGGAAACTTTAATTAATTTCTAGGACAAGTGAATTTAAGAAAATAAAAAAGTAAAGAATAACATATTAGAAAAGACCCAACTCTTCTTTCCTCTGTAAGAATCTCATTTGTCAACTAGTCTACCTTTGCAATTTGATTAAAGCTTTACCATCCTAGTTGGTAAGTTAGGATTAGTATCTATATCTTAAGTGACTTAAATCTTTCCACCTAACTTAACCTGAAGATATTTGGTAGTTTTCTACCTTTACTAATAATATTACCAACTTAACCATGTTGGACCAATGGTGGTTGACAAATTAAATCCCATTTATGTTTTGATAATAATAAAATGTATAGAATTGGTTAAGA
>JANIPM010000004.1:50306461-50319023 GCA_027478405.1 Erythroxylum cassinoides
TTCCTAAATATATTGATAGGAAATATAAGTTATAACCTTTTATTTAGTATTTGATAAATTTAAATTCCTTTAATTTTTCTTTAATTATTTAATTAAACAGTTTACGTCTATGGATTAAAATTTGCATATAGCAACATTCCATGACTACCAAATAATTATGAATGTTAAAATGTTTTGACTAAATTCTTTGTACACGATTTTCTCATATAATTAAATCTTTTCTATTACTCAATATTCTGATTAGAAATAAATTATATAGTTAATTTCTACTTTGTTAAATCCAGACATGTTTGTTCTTTACTAGTAATTCAATCTATTAATTACATTTGAAAAAATTTTTAAACATGTCATTTGATTTTAACCAAGGATTTTTCAAATCAATACTAATCAAAAATAACATTACATTCTCCCTATTAATTTTAAAGTGATAAATCTTATATTAATCACTTAATTATCTTCATATAGTTCATATTATATCAAATGACTACCAATTGAATTGTCTTTAACTAGAATATATCATAAGTAATTCCAAAACATAACAATATCTATATTAAATACTTTTAAAATCTTAAATCAAATGATCACTTACATAATCATCAAAATAAGAATTTCTATATGTATACAAGTAATGTTTCATATAAAATTCTCATTTCAAGTCAGTCAGTAAACTTGTTCTCTAATAAGTACCTACAAGTTTATTTAGGTATCATCATACTTTAGTTAATGAGATCGACTACTGGAAAAATAAAATATGTACTAGTCTTTTTACATTTTATTTATGTCTAGTCTCATTAGTATAATGATTGAAATAATTTAGGGATAATACATAAACATAATATAAATCTCATAATTATGACCTTATCATAATTTTATTTGTAATGTATATTTATCCATAGACTTTATCATATACATTTAAATATGTATAAGATAAAGAATACCTTTAAATAATTATATCACTAAATTACACCCAATCGATTGGTTGTGAGGCATAAGCTAATAATCTCCCACTTGCACTAAGCCAATCATTTAATATCTTATACCATATCTTTATGTGACGATTATGCTACTGTTAGGTCAATGGTTTAGTAAGAGAATTGTACAAGACTCGCTATAGTGAGTATTTTCTTAAATCTCTCAACTTTCATCTTAATTATCATCATAATTAAGAGATACTACTAAAATACATACTTGGACTTTTTATGAGGCCTTAGCACCTTTTATATGCCCAATGGCTATAATGTTCTATAATATATTATTGTCTAAACAATACAAAGAATTATACGAACTTCATTAAAGAACTCCTGATTCAAATAATCATTTTTACTAAATAAAAAATGAATTATAGCTTGATTAGCAATTAATGCTATAGTAGAAAATTTTTAATCTCAAGATAATATTGTTCTAAATAAAATGTACGTTAATTATGATTTATTTCTAAAGTTAATATCCATATAACCTTGAACTCAAATATCAACTTATACATACAGCAATAGATATCTTTAGTAATTCAGAAATATTATGTATCTCAAATACTAAACAACTGTAATACAATATCTATATATTTGGACTAGAATTAAGTTGTTACTATTTCATACCCAACAAGAGTTGTACTTAAACAATTATACTTTTCAACAATTGAAAATATGAATTGATGTTCATTATGAGCAATATATATCTAGATACTCGCATTGAAGAGAACAATAATACTCCCACTAACCTTCTTGCAAACATGATAAATTCACAATCACCTTTAAAACAAACTCTTTTAATTCATCTTAAAAGTGAATCTTTCAATGTTTGATAACCTTTCAACCATACATCAAATGTATCAACAAAGGCAATAATTCCAACTGGATACAATGTCATGAGATTTTAACTTTTCAAATTTCATCTCACTCCTACTACTTATCTTAAAAACCATTCTCCTATAAGTAACATTAAAACAAAAATTTTGTTTAATAGATTATGTAAGATTATATCGACCTTTTTGGATATCTCATAACCTTTTTATAATCTCTTTTATTTCTAAACTTTTTAGACCATATATGATTCAACTAAGCATTACATTCGAAAATCATTAACTTTGGATCTTTTGAAGCCTTACTATTTCATATCTATTTTGAAATTTTGCTAATTGATTTAATTGAAACTACCAGAGGCAAGTTGTAGTACTAAGCCTGGCTATAGAAGAAATGAATATTGCACCATACACCATCATATATTGTATTTTCCTCCTTACACAACACCATACTTTTATGGAATTTAGTTATGGAGATATTAGAGAATCTCATTCCCTATATATATGCATATGCATATACAATTGCATATGTGACTCACTTTCTTTTTAATTTTGTTGTGATCGAATGCCTATTTAACTGTCTCGTATCTGTTGCGGATACCGGGCTCATTTCAGATACTGTAATGTACCCATTATGGATACTGGGCTCATTTTATATACTATCCCATACTTATTATGGATAACGGACTCATTAATCATTGAGTTTGTAGCTCTGTGTGCACATTTATAAGCTTTAAGCTCCTTTTTCATTTTGGTCGCTCTGGTCACAACTCCTTTATCTTGTCATCTATATCAATGTCATAACATGCATCTTTTCACATAGTATGCTAGCAATCACTTTCATCCAGTGTACACAGGCATTTATGTTGGGTCCACAGGATGCACATATCGGGCAAGCCCGACCCATGCGACCACAACCTTAATCAGTATTGTCCCATCTGGCCTTGGGTGAGTTAGTGCCTCGAGGCGCCTTTTAATGTTGGGTCCACTGGATGCACATATCAGGCAAGCTCGACCCATGCGACCACAACCTTAATCAGTATTGTCCCCTCTGGTCTTGTGTGAGTTAGTGCCTTGAACCCAAGACCTCAGGGTTTTGCTCCACTTTACGTGGACGCCTCTTACCATTGAGCCCGTGGACCCAACAATTTATCACATTCGTCAGACCTAAGTCCAACATTCAACATTTTGTTAAGCATTTACTTCCCACATTCACATACACGTAGTTAACACTCCAAATACAGTACCAAATATTGAACTCCTCGGACAATCAATTATTCGGAATCATCAATATCACAATTATATTAATACCATTTCAATATATATAGATATAAGGATTAAACAAAAACAATCCAAACAGAAGCACATATCTAATTTAGATCACATATCTAGGTTACTTACAGCTTACTCCAGATTAGCTATTGCCTTAATGATCTAGCAATTTCTGGATGATGTCGATCAATTTGTGCTTCTATATCATACAATACACACACACTTACCAATTACTAACTTATTTAATCAAATAAGTGCTTAATCTTACACATGTATATGCATTGTGTTCAATGCATGTTCAATTGACTATCCCGGGTATGTGACCTTATACATAAATCTTACTCACTCATTCATCTTAGCTTGTGTTCTTAAGAACATCCTTATACTATTGACATCGTATACTTTCCAAATTCATATGCATTGATATCAAACAACTCATTTTTTGAATTATACATCATTTAAGAACCTAAACTTGTCAAACACTTAATCAATTGATTCAACATCAAACTAAGCTCATTTTAAGCCCTAATCAAGTCTTAAGGTATCAATGTATACTGTTTTATCCTTATATGACTCAACCAGAACACAGAACATAAACTCTCCTTTCTTCCAAGCATTTCTATGATTTTGGAAAGGAACCATACAATTCCGTCGATCATGGGATATATGATCTGAGACCCACCTTCCTTTTTCTTCAAATTTTCTTCCAAACTCTAGCTCCTTCATGATAGTTCTTCAACTATACCTCATTTATACTTCAAGGATACTTCATTTTCTCATCATTTGATCTCAAACTCTAAGCCAAACTCATTCAATTGACAATTCATAAAAAATTTGTCTCTTAGGCATCATCAATCAAACAAATGCTTTCATTTACTATTTTAAATGTTACACCCTAGTTCTTTTCCATTCTAAGAACATTACATTAGTATATTTCTTTAGCATAAATTCATCTTCAACAAACCTCCAATCTCAACCTAATTTATTCTCAAAACAATCTATAACCTAGGGTTTCCATACATCAAAACAAAATCAATTCATTCATTACATTTCAAGCACATCTCATCATCAACCTTACATACAATTCATCGTTATCCAATCTTTATGGATGTTATGCTCACATATAACTCAATAAGGTAATCAAATACTTACCTGTTTGTCTCAGAATTTCCTCAATCAACAAGCTAAGTAAGTCTCCCAAGCATCAAACATACATTAAGAATAAGACGGGATTAAAGATTTCAATTTACAAGATGAGGGTCACGAAATTTTAGCAAAACTTTAAGGGTTTTAGGGATTATGTAAAAGTGTCGTAGGTGGGAAGAAAAAGAAGAAAACATAAGATCAAAACATAAAAGAAGGTGGTCTTGCAAGTGTGAGAGACATGGGTGACGTGTGTGATGAAGAAAATGGACATATGTCATGCCAAATGTCAAGCTAAGAGCCATGCTATGTGTTTTTCTCCTACACTCACAATTGTCACTTCCTCATTAATCCATTTGTCATTTAATCTCTGGACCATGTGTCACTCAACTATACCTCCATTTGTCATTTTTTTATTCAAGCCAATTGTCACTCTATTATTGATGCCACATGTCACCATCTCATAGGCTCATTCAACCTAAATTTTCATAACACTTTGCACATATCACTTTATCAATCACTTAGTTAGAATAATAAATTCTCAATTCACTAATTTTAATTCATTAAACAAAATTCAAGACACAATCAATACACAAACAAGTCATAATCGTTTAAGATCTTTCATATCCTGGGATATATCCGTGAGTACATGTACTATTTTTACAATGTCCCTAGATTATGATTCACATGTATATGCAAATGTGATGTATGCAAGTGAAATGAACTTAATGAATTCTCATATGATCACTCAATATGATACTAATTCCTAAATATAAAAATGGGCTACTACATGCTCGATATGCTATGATAAGGACTAACTAAAAATAAAAATATTGTTAAGGAAGACAAGAACACACTTCTACAGATAAGGGCAAAATAACTAAATGGCATTACGAGGAATTCGTAACGACCATCTAGAGTGTAAAAGGTCATCTTGTGAGCATCGACATCGACAACTCAAATTTGATGATACCCGACACGCAAATCTATTTTAGAAAATATTGTAGCTCTATATAATTCACCCATAAGTTCATCCATAGTTAGAATAGGGAAGCGATTTTTAATAGTCATAGCATTAAAAGCTCAATAGTCAACTCCATGATCCATCTTTTTTTAAAACAAGCAGCATCAGTGATAAAAAAGGGTTAGTGCTTGGTTGAATGAGGCCTTCTTGTAACATCTTTATGATAAGAAGCTCCATGTCTTTCTTTTGAATATAAGGGTAATGATATGGTTTGACATTGGTAGGTGGAGTGTTTGGTAACAGATGAATGTGGTGATCACAGTGTTTATATGGGGGTAAGCCCTTCGAAGGTTCAAATAGATAACAGTATTTGCAAAGCACAATATGAAGCTCAAGTGAGGTTGGTGGTAATTCTGATGGACTAAAATCCTGGGCTACTTCAACCATGGCCAAAAAATAAGTGCATGCAATACTGTCAGTTTGTTTAAGCCATTTGAATTAAGTCAATTTCATAGCCGCAGGTTGTGTCGGCCCATCCCCATGAAGTGTGATGACTAATCCCTTATGCATAATGGTCATAAAAAAAGGCCAGAAAAATTAACCAATATGGAACCTAGATGTGATAGCCATTAGACCCCAAAATGACGTCAAACCTATAGACATCCAGTATATACAAATCCAAGAATAACTCATGGCCTTGTAGTTCTAGTAAGATTTTCGGTATATGACCTAAGCAATGTAGGGTATCACCATTGCTAACTGAAACCGACAATGGTGGAGCAGGTTATACTGAAAGGCCAAGATACTTGGTCACTCATGGTTACACCAGATTGTGTGTGCTGCTAGAGTCAATGAGGACTATAAAGGGATGCCCATTAACATACTCGGTCATCTGCAAACATCGGTGAGATGAATGACTATAAAGAGAATGTAAAGAAATTTGAATTCTTCAGAGTCGATCTCTGTAATGGCTGGTAGAGGAGGGGGTAAAGGGAATGAGAAAAGTTCAAGAGTGTGTCGATTGCCGATAGATCACCGAAGATTTCCACATCCACCTGTAATAAGAGGAATGGGTTTATTTGACACCTATGGTCGAGTTAGTACATATCATCACAATTAAAACATAGCCCTTTGGCTCTGCTAGTTTGCATCTCAACGGGAGTATCGAATCGGCATGGAGGATGATGAAACTTGCGATTTTGGGTTTGTAATGGCGGATGGTGAGATTTATGATTTTGGGTTTATAAGAGGGGAAAACGGAGGGCTGAAAGATGATGAAAGGTTGGTTTGGAATCTAGTAATTTAGATTCAATGAGCTTAGCTAAAGCTAGTGTGTGAGTTAAGGAGTGCGGTTGGAGAATTATCAACTCGCGTTGGATCTCTGGTCGCAATCCAAAGATGAAACAGTTAAGGAGATGTTCCCCTAATAATTCGGATACCCTATTTGAAAGATTTTCAAACTCGAGCTGATAGTTGGAAACAAAGGAAGATTGTTTGAGTTTAAATAATGAAGATTGGGGATTAATGAAAAGAGAGGGGTCGAATCTCATTTTCATGAATCCGATAACTAAATCCTAATCAGAGAGTTGGTGGTTCCGATGCATCCATTGGAAGTACGATAAAGCTTGGCCAATCATAAAGAAGGTGGTGATGGAGAGACAATTGGCTGGGGAACAATATAAAATATGAAATATTGCTAAGCTTGAAAGAGGCATTCATACGGGTTAGATCCATCAAATTGTGCAAGACAGAATTTAGGTGGGTTTTGAGTAGAAAGGAAGAAGACAGTGGAGGAAGGGTGGTGGAATTAGTGGCTACTGTGGAGGAAGCAAAAGATGGAATGGGTAGGAGAGGTGGAAGCAATGGTTGTTATTGGATGGTTTGATTGCTAGTTTCCAAACAGTCAAGTTTCATTTGAAGATCGGCTATGGTGGCAGCATGGTTATGGATGGAGGATTCTAATTTGGATTCAAAAGAGGTTTGAAGTTCATGTAGTTGCTCACTGAGGCTCTTGGCCTCAACATCAAATTTGAAATGCATTGAGGAAGAAGATGAGAGCACCAATGTTAGATACAAACATCAGAGAGAGAGAGAGAGAGAGTAAGAGAGTAGAATATAAGAGATTAACAGGGGAATAATCTTACACCCTTTTTCATTTCCTTCTTTTAGTACTTATACTCCTGTAAAGCATAACCACCATTTTTGTTCTCCAGTATCATGAGCTCTTAGTGAGCTGGACCTTTACAAAATTCTAAATAGTTTATACAATTACAAAGAAAATGCTTAAAATGTAAAATAGTCATTGAGCCAGGCACGCCTTGTCTTGGGAGTAGATTTCTCCTGTGTTGTAATAGAGAGGACCAAGCATTGGCACGACAGAAAGATGTTTATTTTCCATATGATCATTTGTTCACCATTTCTAAAGAAATCAGAGTTTATTGAACCACTTATATTGGGATCATCTGAAAGATAGTCATAAATGGATAGCTCATCATTACCATTCTTATTCTACTCTTTCTTTAATCTAGAAAGAAGGTCAGCTATCAAATTTTTGAGTTCCATTCTTATTCCAAATCTCTAAGTCAAACTCTTTAAGAAGAATGATTCATCTAATTAGTCTTGGCTTGGTTTCCTTTTTGCTTAAGAGGTACTAGATGGTCAAATGATTGGTATAGACAGTAATCTTCAACCCCACAAAGCATAACTTGAATTTTTCTAAACATGGGGACTTTTTTAGTTCAAAAGGATAATTACATGGATCTTAAGTAACTAGGTGGGGTACGGATACCCTAGTGACATCCTCTAGGAGGATAGAAGAACAACTCATAGAAGGGTTTTGATACTAGTGTATGCCAAGTTCTAGTGAACTGGCATAGTTAGCTAGCCAATCTGCAGCTCTATTTGCCTCACAGTAAACATGCCTAGCTTTCACGATTCACTTGTGGTTTAGTAATTGTTGAATACCCAATAGCAGAGCGTTGTAAGGTACGTGTGATTGAGCAGAGGAGGGTAGTATGTTAATGATAACCAGCGAATCCACATCTAGCTCCACTCTCCAATACCCAAGTGTCCTTGCAAGTTGTAATCTTGCGAATACCCCCCATAATTCAGTACAAACGGATGTACAGAAACCTATATTATGTGTAAAACCTCCTATCCATGTTCTAGTGTTGTCCCGAAGGACTCCTCCTGCTATAGCCCACAATGACGAAACTTTATAAGCTTTATCTGTATTGAGGCGTATATAGCCCTGCGGTGGGTTTCTCCAACCCACCAGTGTCTCCACTCGCATCCTGGATGCAGTAGTGCTCTACTCACCAATTCCTTAGCATCCACGATCGATCGTACATACTCAAGAACAATTACATGATGGTTTACCGACCAGGAAAAACTGGAGTCAAATATTATTTTATTTCTCCAGAACCACAAGAACTAGCAAGCCTTTCCAAAAACTGTCGACCAATCGAGTCCTTGAATCTGCAGATGTTGTTGTGAATTTCCTAGTAGCCATTGGTTTTTCTCCTCCTAAAAAAATCCTCGGAGAGGACTCTATTAGAGAATCCTTTCTAGAATTTTTGAGCACTACACCCATCTCGTATTAAATGCAAAATGGATTTTGTTTGGCCACAGCACTGGCAGTAAGGGTTCGGGGCTTGATGTATGAGATATCATTGTTAATTAGTGAGGAGTTTGCCATAACCGAGGAGCCATAAAAAAGCTTTGATTCTTTGCGAGCCTTCCCATTTCCATATATTTTCCTAGCACCCATTTCTACTGTTATCATCCTGCCTATCGATGAAGTTGTATGCGGACATTGTGAAATATATACCATTTTTGGATGCTCCCTAGATCACTCGATCCTGTCCAAAATGCGTGCATAGGGAAAGAAGACATGCAATTGTCATGCATACCGAGGTGGGTAATATAGCTTGAAATAGGTTCCACCACCATTCTCCATTTTCGTCCACAAACGCCTTTACCGGTTGATTCAGCAAGTGCCTTAGGATTGGTTATAAAGCTTGGTCTCTGAGTGGTCCTAGATCATGTACCTATGTAGCATGCCAGAATTTCGTCGTTGCATCATTGCCCACCACCCATTTAATACCTCGGTTCACATGTGCCTATTCCACAGCTATTCCTCACCATACCATGGATTCGCCAGTAGCTGAGATGGAAGACGGTAAATTGGATCTGTCAAATTTATACTTTATACTTAGAACTTTTACCTATAGCGCATCTAGTTGATTGATAAGATTCCATCTGAGTTTTGCCAATAACGCATCATTATGTTCCCTTATTTTCCTAATCCCCAACCATCCTTCCACTTTCGACTTGCACACTAATTCCCAGTTCACCAAGTTGTTCTTGGTTTGCTCCGTAGTTGATCCCCACAGGAATCGTCGCATGATTCTTTCAAGCTTATCACATAATTGGTGAGGGAGTCTCACAGTTTGCATCGTGTATATAAGCAGAGCTGATAGTTCTGACTGGATTAAGGTGAGCCTACTTGCCAAAGATAGAAATTTCCCATGTCACCCATCTAGTTTCTTCTTCACATTATCCAGAATATATTGGTAGGACGAGGTATGCTCATGGATGATCGGCACTCCAAGGTATCTTCCTAAATTTTGAGAGTGTTGGAAACCCAACTTTCGGCTGAACTTGCGAGCCTGACAATGAGGAATGTTCTTAGAATAAAAACACTTCATTTTTTCTTTACTCACCTTTTGGCTAGAAGCTAAGTAGAATAGTTCTAAGATATGATATATAACCGTCACCTGATCATCATGTATTTTCACGAATAAAATGAGATCGTCTGCGAAAAAGAGATGTGATAAGGCAGGACCACGACGAATCAAGCGTATCGGGTTCTGTCTTCCTTCATTGGCTACTTGAGTAATCAAATGACCCAACCTCTCTAGACAAAGGGAAAATATATATGGTGATAATGGATCCCCTTGTCAGATTCCTCTAGTAGGTATAAAGACATCCGAAAGCTCGCCTCCCCAATTGACTTGCATGGAAATAGTAGTGATACATTTCATTATGAGGTTAATGAGATTTTCTGGTAAACCCACATTCATTAACATTTCCTTAATGAATTCCTAGTTCAAACGGTCATAAACTTTTTCTAGGTCGACTTTTATAGCGAGATATCCTGATTTTCCTCTCTTTTTCCTTATAGTGTGAATAACTTCCTGCACTATGATGATATTGTTTGTAATCAGTCGATGTGAAACAAAGCTACATTGGTTTGGTGCCACTAATTCAAGTAAATATGGTTGTAAGCGATTAACTATGGATGATCTTCTTCTGTCTGCGCTTGTATATAGTCACTGGAAATAATCCTTGGCCAATTGTCATAGAGTTAAATGTTCCGAGATCAAACTTCCATCATCAACTCGCAGAAAACTTACAGTGGTGTGTTTTTGTTTATTCTTGGTCGTTGCATGATAAAATTTTGTATTCCTATCACTGTGAGCTAACCAATGGGATTGTTGATGACAGAATACTTCTTCCTCACCTAATACTTGCTCGAGTTCATGTCTAAGGATCACCTCCAATTGCACTAGCATATCGGATTATCATACTTCGAGTGTGCGCTGGATGCCTGCTAGGCATGCCAAAAGCTTATTTTTGCGTTGAAAAATGTCATCAAATTCCTCTTTATTCCATCTCTTCAACTTTCCTGCAAAACATCGGAGAGATCCATAGAAATCATGATGCTCGGTTACCCAATGAGTGTGCAAAAATGGATCAAAGGATTTGTTCGCAAGCCAGGCGGCTTGGAACTGAAAAGGTCGGGCGAGTATGTTGGCTTGGTCCTTCTGTTGAATTTTAATCAAGAGCGGCCGGTGATCTGATTTTATGAAAAGGAGATGGTGTACTGTGGTAGTGTGAAATACTTCGTGCCATTCATTAGAACAAAATGCTCTGTCAAGCTGTGCTGCTAAATTGCCCCTCCGCCAAGTGAATCGTGGACTCGAATAGCTGAGGTCTTAGAACTTACATTTTTGAACACAACTTGAAAATTTAGTTTACGATATGCCATGTGCTAGCCCCGCCTCGCTTATCTCCTGCTTCCAGTTTAGCATTGAAGTTGCCTCCTACTATCCAAGCTCTCGAAGTAATCTATTTGATCTTCATCAAGTTCTGTTATAGGTATTTTTTATATTGGTGCTGTGAACTGACGTAAATTATCGTGAAAACAAAGATAGACCCATCCTTTCATATAGAAGTATGGACAAATTGGCAATTTGTTGCCAGTATATTAATCTCTATGTACTCCCTCCATAATAACTAGATACCCCTAGAAAAACCTACAGCTTCGACTCTGAAGGACTATTTAAAACCCAAGTACGAATGACTTGATCAGCTCGGCTGCCACTAATTCTAGTTTCCATTAGGACCACCATGAAAGGTTTATACATTTAAATGAAGTGCAACATCACAGGTTTCAACAACTTCCCTCCCGCTCCTTGGCAGTTCCATATGATTATTGACATACTATATTGTAGTTTGATAGACACCACCGTTCTCAAGCGTGGTTGTTCCTAATTTCAATTTTGATAGCTCCTACTGTGACCATCTCGGAGTCCGTTTGTTGGGACTCCTACTGCATGTCATGTACCATCGCCACATCTCCCTCCCCTCCAGTATCAGGAACAGGATCTGGTGGTTTGGGTTGTGGAGTTGTAAAACTCTTTTGTTGTGTGGGATAACTAATCCTTCTAGTGTCCTCCACCTCCCTGTCAATATGCTCATGTTCCATCTCGTCTACAACAGGTAAGTGGAAATCGTTGATTTGGTATACTATGTCCTTGTGTGCTGAAATATATAACGCTTTATGGTTAGCCTCTCGTTGTGCAAAAGATGGTTTTGCATGCATGGTTGCGTTCGTACGCCCATTTACGTCACATCGCTCCTGTTCACTTTGTTCACTAAATTGGTCTTAATCATGCTTGGATTAGTCTTTAGGATGGTTCGGTGCTACTTCCTTCCCCCATGTGCAAACAATCCTGCCCTTTCTGACATTTCTGGTGGATCTGTCTTGTTTCGATCAGGATCATTAGATTTTCTATGATTATCGTATGGGATCTCTGTTGGACCCTGAAATTTTTTTCCAATTATTATCGATTTGTATATTTAACTGTTTATTTAGGTTTTGGTTTATTATTCAATTGTTTGATTATTTTTTATTTTAGTCATTAATTTAGTGGCATGAATAGAGATTAGAATTGGATGGAAGGATTAGAGTTAAGTTAGAATTAATATGGGAAGGTTGGAAGTAAGTTAGCTTAAAGGAGTTAGTAGATGGATTAAATGAAAGAAGGGGCAAAATGGGAAGGACAAGGTAAATGAAGGGTAAAATGGGGAAAAGACCA
>JANIPM010000004.1:50410289-50421101 GCA_027478405.1 Erythroxylum cassinoides
TCTAACGTCTCCTCACTATGTTATTGATGTGACAAATAAACTTCTCGGTCCATCTCCACTATTCACATCTCCTTTTTTTTCCTCTGCCACCAACTCTCTATTCTCCCCTTCTTTAAAAGCCTACGCTAGCATGAGCGGCAACGTTTACATTCTTTACAACCCTTTTGCAGTGTTAAATGCTAGCATTTAATGCTAGCTTTCACGTTCAACGCTAGCCTTTAAGGCTATGCATTAAACACATGCAACGCTAGCATTTAAAACCATGAGTTAAATGCATACAACGCTAGCATTGGAGTTAAACACAAGCAATCATCATGAGCCTATCAGCTTAATTTAGTTAAGGATGACTTAATCGATTCAATGTATTGTGTGCACTTAATGTTTTATTATTGGATCACCAAGTCATCACATGGACCAAGTGGGAGATTGTTAAACTATTTTATGTCCCATATGACTTATAGTTTGAGTCCCATAAAAAGCACCTGAGATAATAGTTATTGGGTATTAAATAATGAGTCTCAAATGGCTTATAGACCCTTTCCCTGTCTCTTTCAACACTAAATCATCGTACTGGTTGGTGAACCATCATGACGGTTCGTGAAACAACATAATGGTTCGTGAAGCGACACGATGATTGGAACAATTCGTATATAAGTTTTATAAAAACTTATGAATAGATATTGAATTATTATCTTAACCATTGAAGAAAAATAAAAGAAAGAAAGCAGAGAGAGAATAAAACAAGCCTTACAGAAAAAACATCAAATCATGGATACAGGTATGCCGAACTTAATCGATCCTTAAATGTCTTACAAAAATATCCTCCCTTTTCCTTTCATAAACTATATAATAAGGCATAGTGTAAATGCCAAGTGCTTGTTAAAGAAATGAATAGTTCTTAGAAAGTTTACGTACCAATTGTTACCTCTATTTATATGCCACCAAACAGTTATTTGATTCTTGGTATTCAATAAGGTCACTTGATATTAATCAACAAGGAAAAGAAATCAACATGATCTAGGTACTTACAAAACTTCGATCCTTGGAATTAGCTTTTGATATTATCTTAAGCAATTGATATTTATATGTCCATAATCATCACAAAAATAGCATCTCATATGATAGGAATCGAAAGTGTTACTTTTAAGTTTGAAATACCTATAACAATATTACAAATGTGAATCTTTAAGTCTTCTTTGAATATAATAATGAATAGATATGTTAAGGTTTGAAGCTCCAAATAAATGAATTGGCATGTAATATGTTCTTTAGATGAAATTTTGTTTCATATTGATTGTGAACAGATGTCTTTTAATTTTAAGGTGACATATGACAATAAAGAGTTTATTTCATGTCATTTTGATGATAAAGTGGTCTATATAAATGATAGAAAATACTACATGCTCTTCAAGTTTGTCTTGTAAGAAAATCAAGCCTATTTTCTCTTTATACGTTGCATCTTCTAGCCTTAGAATGTAAACCATACATGAATACCTAGTATTTCTTTTTTTTAAATTGAAATTAAAGTATGATAGATGAGCATATGATTTTTTTTACATATTGAGAAAATGTAATATGCTTTTATGATGATTTTGGAATAGGTTCATCATGTAAATGTTTTCCCCTATAAAAAATATAAGCATTAGATAATAAACTTCCATATGTGAAACTGATTGTATCCTAATCAATTAAGTTCTTTTTTCCTCAAAGAATGCTATTAAGTGTTTTACCTCATAAAGTGAAATTAGGCAATGATTTTTTAATGAGAATAATCTCCTTATTTAGTGCCTTATTCTTATGAAAAAATTCATCCACGTTATTATTGAGCAAGTTTTATATATAACAAAACTCTTAATACTCAAGAGTGTGATATCCCACATCGGTTAGAGAGGAGAACAAAGTATGTCTTATAAGGGTATGAATACCTCTCTCCTATAGACGCGTTTTCCCATAGGTGGGAAGAGCAAAATCGTGAGGGGTTTGGCCCTAGAGGCAACCCAAAGCAGACAATATCTGTAGGCAGGTGGTCTGGGCTATTACAAATGGTATCAGAGCTAGTACCCAAACTATTGTACTAGCTAGGCTAGACCCTAAAGAGGGTGGGGCCCTAAGGGAGATAGAGAGTATGAGATCCCATATCGGTTAGAGAGGAGAATAAAGTATGCCTTATAAGGGTATGGATACCTCTCCACTATAGATGCATTTTCCCAAGGGTGGGAAGAGCAAAATTGTGAGAGGTTTAGCCTTAGAGGTAACACAAGTGGACAATATCTGTGGGGAGGTAGTCTGGGCTGTTACAAAGCAAGCATACAGACTGTAACTTGTAATATTAAAAGGTATCAATCCTACGAGGAATTAGCTAAAACAAATTGAACTTGAATTTGTCTAAGGTAATTAAATATGATATGAGTGAGAAATAATAACAAAATTGAAGCAATTAATTAAATTCAACCAAGTAACAAGTGAGCTGCCAAATTAATGGAAGGTTGATCAATGATTAAAGCTTAATGTAAGGTTGATCAAGGATTAATGCTTAAGATTTATTCTTTCATTATTTTGCTCTTTTAATTATTATTTGTCGATACTATATTTCCTATGGGATTGATTACTCTCTCTCAAGACCTAATCAATTAATCCTAATTGAATCCAAATATTCTAAATTTTGCAATTCACAAAACCTTCCTAACTTTTTTTAACTAGATTTGACATTATCTATTGGGTAATTAAGTTCTTACATAAGATCTCTCTTTGTATGATTGTTAATTTGATAATTGCATGAATTATTAAACTACCAACTCTCGTTGTGCAATTTAATCAAATTGCTTTTGATTGGCTCTCTCAATTTATTGTCAAAGTTTGAAATGCATAATTATCACAACACCAAAATATATATTAAATCAATAATAATCAGGTTCACAAATTAAATTCAAATAAACCTTGTTTTGGAAACTAGAAATTTAATAATTTAATAAACGTCTAAGAATTTAGTTTACACATCAAGTTTGATGAAAATAACAAAAGGAAAGAAAGAAAAACTTAGTTTGGAGCTTGATATGGAAAGTTAGAATTCTAGATGTTCTTCTTGATCTCCCTTGTTTAATCCACTTCCGTAAGATGGATTCTGCATTCTTTTATGTCTTTCACATTCTTAAATAGTAGTTTAGGGTCCTAGGGTTGTTTATAGGCTTTCTCCACTTAATTTGGTTCCAAAACTAGCCCGAAAACATCAAAAGACTGAAGAAACTCACATGTTGAAAGTGTTGAAATTTGCTAGAATTGTTGTCTGGAAGTTATACGGTCTTATGCACGACCATGCTCAAACCATGCACCACCAAAATTGATGAAAATGGCAAATTTGCATGGCCTAAGGGACATGAATGAGATGATGTATGGCTGTGCATCTCTTTTTTGCATTGAATCTTTGTTTTATGTCATGTTTTCATCCGAATGTTTCTCTTTCTTCAATTTTTTTTATTTCCATACACGCATAAACATATCAAACACCTCATAAAACATAAAATTAAGATCCAATTGTTGCTTTAAATGAAACTTATTAGAATACCTACACACACACACATTAACATAATTCTAAGCCTATGCATACGATAATCATCTAATAAACACCTAAAAACTCACTAAAATGCCTATCAAAACATAACATAAACTACACCTATCATTTATCATTAGTAATAATTGATTAGATGAAATTGCACTTATTTTTCTTTGTAATTTACTTGCTTTTCAAGCTAAAACCTTTTAAGGTAACTGAGCATATTTGACCTTCAAATGAGACTTTCAAGAATTGGAGGACATTTCAAGTAAAATAGGACAGACATCATAATTAGAAGACATTATTGCCTTAATACAACCTAGCACACTCTTGTATGCTAACTCGTGCCTAAAATTAATCCATGCAACTGAAGACATGAGTTAGAACACCATGTAAAGACAATCCATATAACAGAGAGAATTCCAAAGTGTGACATAGCCTAAGATATGTCATTTCCTATACCTGAAAAAGTTACATAATGGTTTATTAAATAAGTGTGTTAGACCCTATGTCCCTTCTGAGAAGAAAGAGAAAGATCTGCATCCTTGGTCATGGTCTTGTCCTAGACTATATCTCAAGTAGATGAACTATATTTGGAGTATGGAAATCCTATTTTAGGAGGAATTTTGAGAACTTTTCTCATCTTATCATTCTTTTTAATTCAAAAAGTTGGGGTTAGCCATTAGGAGATACACTAACCTTTAAAAGGTCAATTTCAAAGTTGTTCTCATTAGAGAAACAAAATTGGAGATCATTCTAATCGATCAAGCTTTTCAAAATACAAGATTTTTTAATATATTTTGGATAAGGAAATCCTATTTATTTTCTTTATACAGATTTACTTGATTTAATTTGTGAAATGCATTATATAACTGTGAACTATCTTTTATTTCTCTTAATGTATATCTAATTCACTAATAAAAGATTTGAGAGAACCTATTATGAATGGAACATAACATAGAAATTAAGAGCTTAAAAGGGTGATAGATATAGACTTGAAAAATTAATTAAAGGTAATCTTTATTTTTATGTATATGTTTAATTAACTAATGTATAAGATAAATTTCATGGGATAAATATATTTTGTAAATAAAATTATGATTAAATAATAATAATTATTTTATTTGAAATTTGAAATAAATTCATTAAAAGCCCAATCATAAGCATCAAATAGGAAAATGTAAAAATGCAAGGATCATCAAAGTGTGTGACAATCTATCTAAGCATTTGTTATATTAAAAAACAACATATGAAGTAACTAAGCATCATTCCAAACTCCATCTTATTCTCATTGAAGTACTCAATCCTTGTGAGCCAACAAAATTAATATAATTCAACAACAATCCCTGCAAGCAAGGGCATGTCTCTCAGTACTACAATTATTGAATAGCCTATTATTCCTTTCTCTCCAAATGTAGTAAATTGAGCAAGTTAAGCTGAGAATAAGACTTTTCTGATCACCTCTCTTTTTTTTGTAGAGTTTATCAACCCACCTGAGGATGTCTTTCCATTCCATACATGGATAGACAAGATCCAACATATATTGCATCCTAGCCCATACAACTTTAGTGTAGTCACATTCGAAAAACATATGGTTAATAGTTACAGGCCTAAGTTTATGTAGAAAACAAATTTGATTAGTTAAACCAATCAATCTATCTTTGGCTTTAAATTTATGCCTTACTACTAGAAAAGTAGCAAAAAAAAGGCATTAACAAAAAGGTCTTTAGGTATTAAAGTACATTCTAAACAATGTTATACCATTAAACACTAGGCAACTGGAGCCTGAAAGCCTTAAGGCAATAATGATTAGAGAATTCTCTACTCCTATTAGGAATCCAATGGTTGCCATTGCTCATTGTGAGATTGAGGGAGTAATAAGGGAGATAAACTCAAATTCTATCATTGCCTCTGAAGCTAATGGGCTAAGTATCTTGTTAAACAATCTCCATTACCCGAGCTTGAACAAGAATCTTGACTATTAATGATGTTAATTCCTCTTTAAGGATTAGGGGGCTTTGCTTTGACCAATTATCAAACCAAAAATAAGAGGAATCTCCAGTTCTAATGTGTGTTTTGATTAGAGGATATACTATCTTTCTTTTCCTTAACATTTTAGTAAAATATCAGGAATGCTCTTTCTTCTCTTAAATGGTCCAGAAACTGGAGTTATTAAAATTATATATGTTAGTCCATTTGGACCAAAGAGCCTCCTTATCTATGAACAATCTCCATATTCTTTTTATAACTAAGATTAATTGACTTATCTACATGCAATCAACCCTAATCCACCCTCTGGTTTTATCTAGCAAAGATTATCCCACTTAATTTTTTCACCTTTATAGTTATTAGCACTTCCATTCCATAGAAAGTTCTTAATACACTTTTCCAGCTCTTTATTGATCTTCCTAGGAAGAAAGAGATGGGTGCTTTAATAGGAGCATAGGTTCCTAAGCATAGAGGAGATAATTTGAAGCCTCCTTGCATATGAAAAAAACTTATTATGTCAGGAATTAATTATCTTCTTATAACTTTCTAGCAGAGGAAGACAGTCCTAATATCTTAGCTTCTTAGAGGAGATGGGAACTTTAAGAGATTTAAAAGGAAGGCAATTAACATTCGATTCAGTCCTTAACTTTATCCTGGAAGTGTTCATCACATCAGAGGAGAAATATATCTTTTGTTAATTTACACTCAAACTTGAAACCCTGTAGAACTCCTCAAGAGAATTGCATAGTATTGCTATAAAATTTATTTCAGCTCTATAAAACATGTTCAAATCATCTGCAAAGCTTAATGATTGAGCTTTAACACCTTACATTCATGATGAAACTTAAACTTGAGGTTTCTTTATGTGTGCTTCATAATCAACCTAGTAAGAATTTCCAAAGAAATAGTAAAAAAAAGTAAGAGGAAAGGATATCCCCTTGCTTTATCCCATTAGTTACCTTAAATTGTTTGCTTAGAATGCTATTTATAAGAATGCTAAATGAAGTAGTCAAAATATAAATATTAATCTACGAGATAAATTTGCAAGGAAAACCAAACCATTAAAGGAAATAAAGGATAAATCCCTAATTGATAGTATTAAAGGCTTCTAAAAAGTCTAGTTTGATTGCACAACTCTTGACAGATATACTACTATCATAATCCCTCAACAATTCCTGGTTCAATAAAATATTGTCAGAGATGGATCTACCCAGAATGAAGGCACCCTGAGATTGGTGGATTAAAAACTTCAAAATACACTTCAGTCTTTGAGATAAGAGTTTCGAAAGCATTTTGTATATATTATTGCAACAATAGATAAGGCAAAAATCCTTAACATTATGAGCATTAGGGAGTTTAGGTACTACAAAGATGTGATTGGAGTTGAGCACATTTAGCATTTTGTTAATAAACATGAACTCCTGAATAAACTAAACTAGAAGATCCCTGGTAATGTCCTAAGTAGATTGGCAAAAAAGGGCATTGAAATCAACTAGACCTAGAGCTTTTTCAGGATTTAAATTGACAAATCATAATTATGGTATTTATATTA
Source organism: Erythroxylum cassinoides (assembly GCA_027478405.1). NCBI lineage: Eukaryota > Viridiplantae > Streptophyta > Magnoliopsida > Malpighiales > Erythroxylaceae > Erythroxylum > Erythroxylum cassinoides. The sequence goes on from JANIPM010000004.1 coordinate 50,417,381, forward strand.
TATTAATGTATTATCCCTAAATTATTCTCAGTTGTTGCTTTATTAAGACTATAAATTAATAGACTGGAAAAACTAATACATAATATGTTTCTTCGTCACAAAGGAAGTAATAATTTTTACAAGATTTACTTTTTACATACATATGATTTATATCTATATACACTTCTGTCTATTCCTCTTCTAAAAATTTCCAAGAATTCATCACGTTCTACCATAAAATCATCGAATCTAAAAGGCATATCCCTTTTTAAATTCGTAAGAAATTTTAAATCAATATTAGGGAGTGAAATGAGAGTTGGGGGGGCTAAGAATTTACATTAACTCTTTAGACACTCATTCAACCATGTGCTATCAACCAAATTCCCATCAATTTTCTTCTTTATAAACCCCCTTGAAGTTTGTTTGTTATACCAAGTATAAAACCAGCCCTCACATTCCATTGATTAATTTTCTTTAATTATATCGAAGCATATAAACATTTACAAGTCTTTGGTCTCGATGTGAAAGATTTAGATCGGAAGTAATAGTATTCCTATCTCTCTAATTAGGAGACTAAACCTTGATTATTTCATCCTTCACTTTATATCCCATTTAGATGAATTTAATTTGAATTCTTAAGAATATAGACTGCTGGTGTTTTTAGTCAGCAATCTCACTGCTTCTACTTCCGAACACTTGACTCTTGTAATAAGACTGCGATGATTGAAAACAGAATACCGTTTATTAAGTTTATTTTATGTATGTTTGCAGACATTTATCGGGCGGAAACGAAATGACATAACAGTTTTATCATTTACAATTCCATCTGCACAAGCACCGCAGGTCTGGTCCTCCCTCCCACACTTCACATTCTGCCTCTGGTTTGCCCTGAAGTTTGCACAAATGTGTGCAAAGTTTAAGTTCGCATCCATACTTGGTCCCAAAGAGGGGAGGCATTATGCTGACACATTTATCTGCATAAACCGGTTGATGAGACGCCATTGCTAGTAATAAAACTGCAGTAATAACAACAACAAACCTACACCAATCAGTCTTTTTTTTTTTGAATAATTTACATAGAAAATGAGATGATAAGCTATGAATGGTGAAACTCTCGACAGAAAAGAAAATTAAAAAGCCTAAAAATATTAACAACCGTAGCCTCGTAGCCACCAAATTATTGGCCTGGTGCTGATACCAGTGATGGGTCTACAGATATGATTTAATGGTGTCAAGTTTTAATAGCTAATGAGTAATTTTATAACTTTTAAAATTCCTTTTCAAAAAATTCAAAGAGAAACTGGATTCTGAACAATAAATTCATTTCTGAATAAATAAAGAACTTAAAATATACAAAATGTTGAGTTTTCAACCATATTTAAAGGTAAGATAACATAGCAAAATTTAAAATTTCCACTAAATACGAATAGCATTAATGTCTTATGGTTTTAAGTTAAAGAATTTAAGTTTTGGGAACACCTTGAAATCTATGGATACTAAAAATTGGTCTCATAGTCTGATATGTAACAAGCACATGCATACTGTATGCATCATTGGTGTACTGTACACAAAGAAGAACACAGAGCAACTGGTAAATAGATGAACCTGTGAAAAGGAGGCATCTAAGGAAATGGCTGTGAGCAGATAGCGTTTCCATGGCGAAACAATAGTCCACAAGATCCTTTTTATGTTCTGTCAGCGAGACTTTCAGGCTTTCACAAACCGTACTAATCTTTGGATCCTAATTTATAATCAAATTTGTAAAAATAAGCATTTAATGATAGCTGCCATTTGGTGGTCTTATTGCGTCATGTGGTGCCAAATGCTTGTTTTTGGCATTAATTACCAAAACATAATCTATGAATTTACCTATGTATTAATTAAGCATCTCGAGGTGGGAAAGTTAAATAAAAATAAAAATTTCTATTTTCCCTCCAATTTAGCCTTGCCACTTAAGAACCCTAAACCAAGAGGGGTTTCATATTTCGATCCAATTTATAAATAATGGGAGAGTCATGTCTTACCTTACCCATGCTTGTAACATTACTCACTCGTATTGCAAGACAGTTACACTCTGGATCGCTCATAGATCGCCTTATTCGGTATGTAGGATCTAGGAATGTGTGTGCATTTCTCTATTTTCATGCATGTCACTTTTAGTATATAAGGGTTCTTTTTTTTTTTTGGAGAAGCAAAATGGGATTAATAAAATTAATGGAAAGAATTACAGGACATACAAGAGTTTAAAGGGTAAGTACTTTACGCCCCTCAGACGAAGTATAAGGATGAAAATTGCTAACAATTAGTTGCAAAAAGGAAACATGACTAGTGTCAATATTCAGTGAGAACTGTTAAAACATCAACTGAGTATTTTTTATGAGTGTTCTTTACATGTATTACCTCATGAGTTTGTCGAATTATATTTGTCTGTATTGATTCCTGGGTTGAGCAATGATTTGCAAAACACCTCTGATTACGTTCCTGTCATAAGCTATATGGGTTGGTCCCCAAAACTAGAATGAAAAGGCTACGACATTGATGAAAATGTGCTAGTGCTGCTAATAATTTATATATGATGTCCGGTACCGTGTAACTAGGGGAATTCCATCTACAAAGATGTGTAATCTTGTTCTCGATGCTGTTGTTGAAAAGGCAGATGAAGAAGAGATGGTCATTGGATTCTGCTTGGAGCTGACACGTTGGACAAACTCAGTATAGTGGCAAAAAAAGTCAGTCGATCTGTTGTAGGTAATTTATCTTAAATAGTTAGCCAAAGATGGAAGGATAGCCGTGGGGAAAGGGCATTGTTTGAAACAATTTTATGCCATCCTACAACTAGACCTCGTCTTTTTAGTAGTTCCTTAGTGGTTTTATTGTTGAGAGAATTGTCAACAATTGTGGCTAGTAAACACAGTACTATTCATACTTACGAATACTATTCACATGAAATAGTGGAAGCTAAATTCTGTTCGTGATAGAAGCAATGGCAGTAAAATTTAAGATTGAAAAGTTCAATGGGAGTAATTTTTCATTATAGAAGTTGAAGATAAAGGCAATCTTGAGGAAAGATAATTGTCTGGCGGTCATTAGTGAACGGCCAGCTGGAGTCACAGATGAAAAATGAAACAAGATAGATGGGAATGCTGTAGCTAATCTTCACCTAGCTTTAGTTGATGGAGTATTATCCAACATAGAGGAAATATAAGATCACCTCACAAAATTGTGTGAGGTTAAATCACTCCACAACAAAATTTTCTGAAGAGAAAACTATATACTTTACGCGTGGCGAAATCTACTTCGGTGATGGAGCACTTAAATACTTTAAATACTCTATTTTTTCAACTCACATCATTGGGACACATAATATAGATAAGTGAACAAGTGAAACTTCTACTCCAAAGTCTACCAGATTCATATGATCAACTCATCATCAATTTAACAAACAACATAGACACTCTAGTCTTTGAGAATATTGGAGCTACTATTTTAGAAGAAGAGAGTCGGCAAAAAAGTAAGAAAGACAAGCTGGCAAATTCACAAAAAGCAGAGGCCTTGGCAGTGAGAAGAGGAAGATCAATAGAATGTGGCTTAAGTGGGAGTCATAGTCATGGTAGATCAAAATAGAGTAGTAAGAAGAATTGTGTCATAAGTGCTACAATTATGACAAGAAAGGGCACCTGAAGAAGGATATTTGGAATCTGAATAAGAAAAATTCTATTCCTTAAGGAAATATGGAAAATAC
>JANIPM010000004.1:50454509-50468133 GCA_027478405.1 Erythroxylum cassinoides
CCCGTTAGACAAACGGGAGTATGCCTACTGCATGCCAGTCGGAGATAGAGGTCGGGATCAGTTCGCGTCTGCATTAGGGTTATTCTGTCTTTGTATAAATTTGTATTTTCGCAAATTAGTGCTTTTATGTCAGTGGGTCCCAAATGGGCGAAAGCCGTAATTGTAATATGATTTCTGAAAGTGTGCAATATTGTTGCGAGCCTTTTTATGATCGGAAATGTGATGTGAATGAAAATGATTTTGAACTAAAGATGACCCACTCGTTTACTGAATTTCTCGCGTTCGATTAATTCATAAATGTTTTAAAATTGGCATACTGAGTTTTGAACTGTAATTGAGTGCTCTAGCATACCATTTTCGTGTGACACGGCCTCGGGTATCGCCCATGATACCGAGTTCGGGTCCTGCGGGAGTGGGATGCTACAGTAAGAGGGTGCTACATTAGTATTGGATGTGGAGATTGATACCCCAAGATATTTGAAGGGAGTGGGATGTACATTTAGACCTGTAATACTACTAATTTCTATTTAGTTTCTCACGTTTGATGAAATGTATAAGCTACTCTTGTCAGAATTCTATTGAACCACTCTAAGTACAATTTTTGCACTTATAGCATTATGTCGATGGAATGAGGACTAGTCCATATAGAAGCATGAGGTCATCTGCATAAATGAGGTGAGTTAAACTAATCTCTCTGTATTTGTAGTGAAATTGAAAGCCTCTATTGCAAAATATTAATGTCCTCAGTTATCTTGACAGTCCTTCTATTACAAGGTTGAATAGATAGGGGGATAAGTCCCCCTTGAATTTTTGGAAGGCTTAGTGGGGAGTCTATGTACCATCATACAAAGAGAAGAGGATTGTATGCATATCATTATCCATTTTGCAAATCTAGTGGGCAAATCCGTTGCTTAAGAAAATTTTGAACAAACCTCTACCTAACTATATTAAAGGCTTTATAAAAATCAATTTTTAGCAAACAACTTTTGATTCTCATCCCTTAGTTATACTTCTTTAACAACTCTTGTAAAAGTGGGATGTTATCACTTATGTTTCTTTTTGGAATAAAGGCCTCTTGTGTTATGTTAATGGTTTCTTTAAGTACAATCTTCAAAGCTATGTTAATGGTTTCTCTTAGTACATTCTTCAGTCTTTCAGCTAGAAGTTTAACAATCACTTTTTAGGTTGTGTAGCAACATGCTATTGGTCTAAAATCAGTTATGCTCAAGGGGTTCTACTTCTTGGGAACTAAACAAATGTAAGTGTTATTTAATTCATGAAGCATTTTGGATGAGCTGAAGAATTCCAAAACAACTTATGTGAATAATCTACTATGATATCCCATGTCTTTTGAAAGAACCATACAGAAAACCCATTCAGTCCAAGTTCTTTTAAAGGATGTAAATTAAAAACAACTCCTCTGACATCTTGTTCTAAAAATGGGGAAACCATACATTCCTTTAACACCTAATCTATTGATCAATCAAATAATCTTTGCATATTATAGTTGGGTTAAGTAGAATCCTCAAAACCCATCAGTTGGATGTAAAAGTTTCTTTCTAATTCTTGTAAACTATCTTGATCTAAGTGTGTTAGTCCCCTATTGTCATATAATTCTATGATTTTATTCACATTCCTTTTAGCAAGTAAAGAGGAGTGAAAAAACTTTATGTTGGAGTCTTCATCTCTCATCTAATTAAATCTAACTTTTTGTTTAAGGATTGAATTATGAATTTTCAATGCCTTTTGATAGTCATATAGCCTTTGTGTTTATGTCAACCTCAAGTCTGCATTGTGAGGGGAGTTGTAGCAATCCTTTTAAGCATTAATTAATTTTTCTTTAAGGGTTGTGAGATTCTGTGTTTTTCTAAGCATAAAATTCTTAATAGCAACTCTTAACAACTTTAGTTTCTGCATGAGTTGATAAGATTTAAAACCATCCACTTCTTGATTTCAACATCCTGTAACTAATTCCATGAATCCTTTTATATGAGTGATTCCATTAAAGAATCTAAATGGTGTCTCAACTTTCCTTCTATGTGAGAGAACAAAAGTGTTATCTTGAACAATTATTAAAAACCACTAAGAACCTTCATGTGAGTTAAGGAAAGAATTTAGTATTAAAAGACCAATTATTGAATCAAATGAAAAAGAAAAGGAGGTAACATTAGTGTTACATAAAACAAGGTAATTGCTTCATTTCATATGATAAATACTAGAGCATACAAACTTGGCATAAATATTTAGGGAGATAGAATTGTTGCATATATTTAGGGAAAGACACGAACTTTTTAATAATTGCTTATTTATTTGAAAAGGACTTTTTACGAACCCTTTTCCCAAATGATAAAGATTTTTAAAAGGGAGAGATCGAAGTTATTTATTTGTTCCTCTTGATACTTAAAAATTTATATATTATATATCCTTTTTAATGTTGACAAAAAGGGGGAGAGAATGTCGATATCAAAAATTGATCATTCATGATACATAATTAAACGAGAGAATGCATTACATGTTATTGTAAACTTAGTCAATATCTTTTGTCCTCTACAATGTCCCTAAATATTTTGTCATTATAAAAAAGAGATTATTGAACTAAGGTTCTAACTCATGATTTTAATGACCACAAAATATGTTACTAGTAATGTTTTTATCCTTGGTGATGTTAATAAGTTAATATGTAAAAGATCAAGTTAATATAGAGTAAACTGAGGAAAGGAGACAATTGAATCAATTAAGCAATCAAAGAATAAAGAAAATGAGTAAAGTAGAGAACATGTATAACTTGAGAAAAATTTAAGAAAGTAAAATGAGGAAAGGAGATAATTGAATCAATTGAGCAATCAAAGAATAAAGAAAATAAGTAAAGTAGAGCACATATATAAATTGAGAAAAGTTTAAGGAATTCAAGTGAAAAACCAAAAATAAGGAGGAATCAAGCATATCAAATTTTAAGTCAATCATTATAATCCATCTTATGACATGATCTTAGTCATTTCAATGAATTAAGGTTTAATCAATGCATGACCATTTCTATACATGAATTAATACATTATCCTTTTGAAATCAAAAGGAAATTTATTTTCATATTTAAAGAAAACATCTTCATCTTTTAGTAAACTTTTGCAAAATTTTATAATAACTTTGAATAAATTTTTGTCAAGGATATGTGTTTTAATCTTTGAAAGAACTTAGAGGATTGAAAAATTAAGTTTGGATGACTTAGTAAATGAATATCTATTGTTTAGCACTATACATGGGCTAATATTCATTGTTTGATATTATTCACTGGTGGCATTGTTCATATAATGAAGTAATATTCATTAGCTAACAAGTCTAAAAAGTTAATGAGAGGGAACTTATTATCTGGCTAAGGTTTGGCTAGCCAATACTCCAACTGGTGGTTGTGCAACTAACTACATAAGCTAACCAACTAGTTGAACATTCCTAGACGTTATTTGTTATAACAACTAGTTTTATGTCCGACGACTATTTTAGTTGATTTTGGATATAAATATACCACAATTGAGTTGTGGGAAACACCTTTATATATTACAAAGTTGTTAAAAGCCATGCAATGATAACGAGTACATTTGATTATTTGTGTTTATTGCATAATCTATATTAAGCCTTATTTAATTGATATGAGTATAAAAGAGTTTTTGAGAGTTATATAAGGTTGTGCTAGTGTACCGATTGAAAAATTTGCTTAGGATACATATTGTGAACATTCTTCTTGTCCTAAGATTTGTAAAAGGTTACCTTTTGGAATTAACAAGGTATTTGGTTGACTAGAATCACCATTTTATTCCTGATCAATTCTTGGTAATAGATTATTCCCTTATTTGGTTAAGAAAACATATATAATATATAATCCAAGGGTTTACTTATTCCTTGAGTTTGGGGAATAAGTAAACACATCCCTGTCCTTATCGTTATCTATTCCAAGTGGGTTGAGGATAAAAAGAGGACATGTTGGATAAAAATATTTTTACGAAATCCACATAATTACTTGGCTATAAAAATATAATAATAATAATAATAATAATATAGTTAAATGAATATTTTGGTCTTTTTTTAGTTATTCCTTTGTCATTCCAAATTTATGTTTTCAAACTAAACATTGACATTACATTATTATTAGAAATTCTTATGAATAAACCAAACTGAATAATATATATTTTATTATATTCATCATTTATTTTATTCCTAAAGAATCATCAACCTATTTCTTATAAAGGCCCTATGAATGATTATCTTCACCCATTAAAATAAAAAATGATGAATTATTAAGTAAATATTAGAGAGTAAACATAAGCTTAAAAGTTGCTTGGCCAGAGTACTATAAATCGATTTTGTCTTTCTTTCTTTATTCTTTTCACATAATTACTTAGCTATAAAAATATTCTAATAATAATAACAGTAATAATAATAATAATAATATAGTTAAATGGATATTTTGGTCTTTTTTTGAATTATTCCTTTGTCATTTCAAATTTATATTTTCAGACTAAACATTGACATTATATTATTATTAGAAATATCTATGAAAAAACCAAACTAAATAATATATATTTTATTATATTCTTCGTTTATTTTATTCATAAAGAATCATCATTCTATTTCTTATAAAGGCCTGCATATGTTTATCTTCATCCATTGAAATAAAAAATAGTGGGTTATTAAGTAAAGATTAGAGAGTAAACATCAGCTCAAAAGTTGGTTGGTCAGAGTACTATAAATCAATTTTGTCTTTCTTTCTCTATTCTTTTTTTTGTTATTATTATGTTTATATGAATTTTTATAATTATTTATTAATCTAAAATAAGGTTAAAGATGAATACATACAATTTACCTATCTTTCTTATACCATTCAAAAAATATAGTTGAATTACAAATATCATTTCTTAATTAAGAGAAAATCTAAACATACTTACCTACATAACCAACATATATTTTTCCTTTTAATAAATAAAAATTTTCATATGACCATTTTAACAAAATTTTCTAATTTTTTCACTTGTTTACCTTACCAATTTTATATTAATGAAAACATGGTATTTGGATTCCATTTCATGCGCATGAAGTTACTTAAGGTAATTATGTACTACATCTACTATATTTGCATTTCTTTATCGAGCTTGGACATGTATCCCGAACAATCTAAGTACATATGGCGCAAGACGATCCCACCTATCGAGGTCATAATGGGATTAGGTATTTTCACATCTTACTGTAGTGCCCAATTTGTCTTGATTCCCGATTCATAGATGAACAGGAAGGTAGTTTACTTACTTGCCAAGAAAAATGGAAATATTGGATTTTGTAATTGACGAAGTATAGTGTACTTTTTTTCTGAGGTACGAAGTATAGTGTACTTTTAAAATTTATAACTGCATCTTTAATTTTCCTATTTGAATACATGCTTTTAAAAGAATATCCTCCTTTTAGTGTTCTTGTTAAGAAAAAAAAAGAGAAAAATGATTTCTTGAATGTAAAAAAAAAAAGAATTTGCGTAATTGTTTCTCACTTTTTTTGCCTAAATCACTTTTAAAAAAAGAAATGCATTATTTTTCATAATGATGTTAAATTTAATTTTTAGTCCACAAATTTTGGGAGAACCAAATATTATAGGAAAACTGTTTCAGATTTGTCATTCTTAAATGACAATAATTAGAAAAATAATGTAAAAGGATCATGACGCGTGAGAAAACTGATAAAAAGATGTTCAAAACATGAAAAATGGCAATAAGTCCGTGTCCTTTATCACCCCCGCTAACTCGAATTTGGCCACCACTCTTTATGGATTAATTCTAGTTATTATTTCTTATATCTTATTGAACAATAATTATTAATTACATATATCTATATATATACATACAACTATACATGTTTTGAGTCTATTTTCCTCTTCTTCGCTCTCTCTCTTGTAAAACCCTAATCATCGATCCTCCGCTTCTGTCTCTTCCTCTTCTCTTTATCTCTTTCTATTAAATTCGACTTCTTTCTTCAAGAAAACAATTCTCCAATCGACTGTTCAAATCGATCCTTCCTACCGAAAACATCCCGAACCCTCCATTGACCTTGCATTTGATTTCGGAGATCTACGGTTGATTTCTTTCTTCTTGAAATCTAGGGTTTGGAGTTCGGTGTTTTAAAGGCTGGCGGGCATTCTGGTCAAGAAATGGCGGATACGGATCCGCCAATTACCCCCCGACGACTGTTGATTGGTGTGGAGGAGTTGATAAAGTTACGTAGTGGTGAGGGACAAGAAGAGTGAAAAGCAAAGTAAAAGCATGCTGAGCGTGCTACGTGTGCACCTCCCCTCGGATATCCCCATTGTAGGCTGTGAGCTAACGCCGTACGTGCTCTTGCGACGGCCGGACAAAAACGTCACCACTGATGATGTTCCTGAGTCGGCCCCTCTCGACGGTCATTTCCTTAGGTATAAATGGTAAGTACACTACACCATTTTGACGTTTCCGTTTCCGTTTCCGAGGTATTTGATTACTTTTTTTTTGTTGTGTGTGGAGGTGATTAGGGTTGTGTGAATAATCGGGTTATGTGAGGTTTTATAAGTGTTTTTTTCTTGGTTCTCTGTTTCTCCACCTATACGTCTTGTTCAAAAATTGGGACTTTGTGGTTCATTTCGTATGCCTGCGAATTCATTCAAATTGTTTACTAAGTGTTACACTCCCTATGGATTGTCGACTTGTCGTAAATAAGGAGGAAGTTTTTGAATAAAGACGCTATCTAACTCTGATTAAACATCGTATACGCGAGATGGGGAAGCATAATTTTTTTTAATGTAGTTTGGGCTGGAATCTGTCAAAATTTTGGTATATTACCCTAATTTGTTACTTTAGTGAGGTCTAATGGGGCCTCTATGCTTTTTCTTTTTTGTTTCCTAAAACATTCAAAGGCTTGGAAAAAAAGAACTCTGATGGGACAGAATTGGACTTCAGTGACGCTGCCAATAATTAGTCATAAGATAAGTTCTTCTAAGCAAATTTTTGATGGAAATTAAACTAGAGCGCAATGTTTTTCTTTGATGTGCATTATATCTGTTCATAATCAGTCCCTAAAGGGTTTTGCAACTTAAGATGTTCTTGTGTTGACACGGAAGTTTAAGCATAATTTTGAGATCTAGGTTGATATTATTTAATTCTGAGGGCTTGCTAGCAGCAATGGACATTTGAGGGTAACTTATGCAATAAGATTAGACAGTCAAGAAAGATTCCAGGATGAAGCAACGTGAGGAGTTGAGGAATATCATATGCTGATGCTAGAAAGTCTGATAAGGCAATATAACGTATAAAATTTGGTAAACCATCTAACTGAAATGGATCGTCACTTTGATTAGAGGTATTGACTAATACTTTAAGCCAATTTATTTACATTTAATGTGTATGTTGCTATATGAACTTCCCTTCTGAAATGAATATTATATAAGATCACTGTTGTTGAGTTACTTGATGATGGTCTTCTCATGTGTTCAGGCTGTATTCACTTAGCCAGATGACACTTGGTGTACGGTTTCTTATATTTCATAAAATGAGAAGCTGCATTTTTAAACGTTCAATGGTTGAAAGATAGAATTCGGTTCTATTATCTGATGTTATATTTGTTTTGGGGATCCTATTTGATAGAGAGTAAATTTGCGTAGAAATTACCAGGAGGGGATTTTGTGAGGAAGGGTGTTCTGACCAGTTGTAATTGCCCAGTAATTCTCTTTGCCCCATAATGGAAGAGTATGATTGTCCATGGATTTATCATACTTGCTGAGCACAACAGACCTCATGCTCTCGTCTTGCAATCTGCATTTGTGTTAATGTTCTGTGATTTTTTTCTAGCAATATTGATTTGGGATTTCGTCTTCTAGGTATCGGATACAAAGTGACAGAAAAGTTGCTGTATGTAGTGTTCACCCTTCTGAGCAAGCCACGTTGCAGTGCCTAGGTTGTGTTAAGGCCAAAATACCTGTTGCCAAAAGTTATCATTGCTCCCCCAAGTGCTTCTCTGATGCATGGCAGCATCATCGTGTTTTACATGAGCGTGCAGCTAGTGCTGTCAGCGAAAATGGAACCGAGGATGAAGAGTTATTTGGGCGATTCAATAGCTCAGGGTCTGGGATTATAAATGCTAGTTTGTCCGGTTCAGCATCAACTGCCAGCTTGACAAATGGTTCCACTCCTTTATATCCGGCTGCAGTTACACAGAGGAGTGGTGGTGAAACTTGGTTTGAAGTTGGACGTACTAAAACATACACTCCATCTGCTGATGACATTGGCCATGTCCTAAAATTTGAATGTGTTGTAGTGGATGCAGAAACCAAATTACCTGTAGGACATGCTAGCACCATTTTAACTTCTCGTGTCATTCCAGCTCCCTGTCCTACTCCACGTCGTCTGATTCCTGTAAGTGGAGTTGATGTAGCAGGCCATTTAGATTCAGATGTCCGTATATCATCCTCGGGAAATTTTACAGTGCTCTCTTACAACATATTGTCTGACGTGTATGCTACAAATGAGTCTTACAGTTATTGCCCGTCTTGGGCTCTTTCTTGGCCATATCGTCGACAAAATTTACTGAGAGAGATTGTTGGCTACCGTGCAGATGTTGTCTGCCTTCAAGAGGTAAGGCTTATGTTTAATATATGGAGCATTGTTATTAAGTGTGAGGTTTAGGGCTGAGCTTCTGTTTAGTGGGAAGCCTTCCTCTTGAGTGAAGATAATGATTTCAAAATCTAGTATATGAACAGGTAGTTACTGTTTGTAGGTGTTATCATTTACTTTTTCGAGTAACTGGTATTGTGATTTATGGCCCATCTGTTTTGTATGAATGATTTTGAGGAAGGTTTGTTTTGGATAATGCTCATCAGTGAAAGCTTCTTTCCTTTCTGCTTCAGGTTCAAAGTGATCATTTTGAGGAATTCTTTGCCCCTGAACTGGACAAGCATGGGTATCAAGCTCTATACAAAAGAAAAACCAATGAGGTTATTTGATAACTTTATGTAATTGGTAGGTAATTATATCTGCTAAGGGTTGCGCTAATTCATATTGTTAACTGCAGGTGTACAATGGAAATACCCATACAATTGATGGTTGTGCTACCTTTTTTCGCAGGGATAGATTCTCACATGTGAAAAAATATGAGGTACGCATGGAGTCTGTTCTGCTGGTGGACATTTTTATGTACTTGTTTTATGTTTTAAGTGCTAAAAAAGATTTTATTCAGGTTGAATTTAATAAAGCTGCTCAGTCCTTGACTGATGCTGTGGTTCCAAGTGCTCAGAGGAAAACTGCCTTGAGTAGATTGGTTAAGGTATGATCATTGCAGTTGAGCTTGTTGGACTAAGGATCTGCATGTAGAAGTCTTATGCTTTCCCAGCCGAGTGGTCTTATGGAAATTCTCTTCTGGTGCAGGATAACGTTGCACTCATAGTGGTTTTGGAAGCAAAATTTAGTAATCAAGGAGCTGATAACCCTGGGAAAAGACAACTTCTTTGTGTTGTGAGTTATTCTGTCAAATTACTCGATTAATGGTTGATTTATTCTTTTCTTTTGTATTATTACATGTGCTTTATGATTTTCATCAGATCTTTTTTTAGTAGATGGGGTTGCCTAGTTACTTAATATGATCTTGTCATGGGATCACATTTGTTTGTTGATGTTGAAATATTTCTTTGGGTTCCCAATTAATATGTAATTACCCAAATTAGTGTTGATTCTAGCTCACTCTGTTAAAGGGGTTTCTGTTTAGGAGATCACATCCTGCTCTATTCTTTCTCTACATTATTGCACTCATAATCAGTTTAGTTTCTTCTATATCTTCCTTTGCTCATCTATACATATTATCTCTAAACTTGTTTTGTTATTCTGGTCATGAATACAGGCTAACACACATGTAAATGTCCACGTAGATTTGAAGGATGTCAAACTTTGGCAGGTAGTTACCTTACATCTCGGTTTCATTATGAAGATCTTTTGTTTAATCAGTAGATGAAAATGTTGACTTGATCTTTCTTTCATTTATCATAAAACTAGGTTCTTACACTCTTGAAAGGATTGGAGAAAATAGCTGTCAGTGCAGATATTCCTATGTTGGTTTGTGGGGATTTTAATTCGGTTCCCGGAAGGTACATTCACTTCTCTAATTAATAATTAAGAGTTGTTAATTTTTTTTTATTTCAATGCTATTATATGTCCTGTTGCTTTGTTAACTGTAAACTTGAACTCTGATACAGTGCTCCTCATGCACTTCTTGCTATGGGAAAGGTGGATCCCCTGCATCCAGATCTAATGGTAGATCCACTTGGCATCTTGCGTCCTCACAGCAAACTGACACATCAGCTGCCCCTGGTAATGTTACTAAACCTTTTTGGTTTCATGAAACTTGTTCTTTTAGCTTTTTATTGATCTTACTGGCATTGATATGATTTTTATTTTTCTGAGAGCACCTGCTGAAAGTGGTTGTTTCTGTTCCAATTTCTACTATTAATTGTTAAAATTCATTTTGAATTGTAGCAATTTAAAATTTTAATTGCTCAGCCAACAAGTGATGTAGTAGTTTTGAAAGTTGAATGTAAAGAGTGGAGATGCAATTCAAAATGTGGAGAGTATCTCATCTTAGATATGTTGAAAATGTTTCCAATATTGTCATCTGTTGGGCTTTTTGGTTGGAGAAAAAGATGCATGACATGGTGGAGTTATAGTTGATAAAGTGTTCAGTTTCATTTCTGCCTTGCTATTACATGTGTGGGTTGTAACATGAACTTCACTGCAGGTCAGTGCATACTCATCTTTTGCAAGGCCAGGTCTTGGTCTTGGTTTGGAGCAGCAGAGGAGGAGAATGGACCCTGCTACAAATGAACCTTTGTTTACAAACTGCACAAGAGATTTTATTGGCACCTTAGATTACATATTTTACACAGGTGAATGCTTTGCAAATTTTCCTTTTGCATCAAAACTGATGTATGATTTAGAAATAGTAGTTTGTTGGTAACTAAATCCAAGCTTGGAGGCTTTCAGCAGAAGCATTTGAAGTCTGGTCCGATATTTTCTGTGCATTATTTAGGTAACATAACTTGAATTTTTATCATTCAGCGGACTCTTTGATGGTCGAGTCTTTGTTGGAGCTCCTGGATGAAGAAAGACTGAGGAAAGATACAGCACTTCCTTCTCCAGAGTGGTCCTCTGATCACATAGCACTATTAGCTGAATTTCGTTGCAAGCCTAGACAAAGACGTTGAGATTTAGGGTATGTAATAGAAGGACTCTTTCTTCTATTTACTTGGTTTGTTTTCATTTGTCTAACTCTTTGACAACAAGAGTTGACATGCCCAATTTGTTCTTTAACCTTGGTCACTGGCAGTCATATGAAGATAATATATGGCATGATTAACTGAAGCAAGAATTAACATTTTGTTTCTATTTACTTGGTTTGTTTTCATTTTTCCAGCTCTTTCGCAATAAGAGTTTAACATCCCCAATTTATTCTTTAACCTTGGTCTTTGGCAGTCATATTAAGAAAACATATGGCCTGATTAATTGAGATAAGAATTAACATTTTGCTTTAGTGTTTGAAGGTTGGACTATAAATTTTGTTATGTTGCACTGCCATTGACTTCTTTGCTTAGTTTGAATGTGAAGCAAAATTCTTCTGACTTCCCCACTGTCCTTTCTAGCTTCCTGTTGATATAACAACGTGCTTGTGTTGTTGGATGACTTCTTAATATCTAAACATATTGTTTTTTTGTTACTGATTTCTGAGCAGGTCTAGGTGCTCACCATAATGGTCAAAGAAATGATATGGATATCTAGTTGTTGTAAGAATGGTGGATCATGGGCAATGCGATCTTTTTCAGGTATCTCTTAATGGGATCCATTCTATGATCTGCCTTGTATCATGTCAACCTGTCTCATAGAAAAATTATGTTACGCCTTATTCATGATCCCTTGTCTGTCGATAGAAATCTCCATCCGCATAGTATGTCATTATCCTGTACCGTAAGTTCTTGCATGGCAAGTGGTTAGTGGCATGCCATTAAATGCCCCCATAGTTTTTGGTTCATCATCCGTTGTTCACGGTTTTTCTTATTTTCCTTTTGTTGCTGAAATGAATAAAATTTTTCTCAAGTTTCCAGCCACTTTGCGCTATTTGCTCATATCAGGAGTACTCAATTTATAGACTTTGCTGTAAGCCAAAAAATGGGTGCTGAGACGTACTAGTTGCGCAATATGCTTTCATGGTTGTAAACTTGGAATATACTTCCCGGGTTTCTTCAGTTTTAGTAACGGTGACAGAAGTTGGTAATGATAGGGTTAAGGTACGATTAGCTGAATCCGGACAAACCATTAGTAGTTTCTTGGCCTAAAAGATTTGGATGCAAATCTTTTGTTGACTGAGACGTGGAACAAACAATGGAGATGAGGGGGAGTGGTCACGTTATGTACTTGGTTTTCAGTAGCTAACCTAAGTCTTACATCTAAACGTGCACAAGAAATGAAAATTATTTCCCTTTCTTCTTTTATATTTATAGTCTGACATCACTTTGTTTCGATATCAAATTTAAATGTTGTATGGGATGGTAAACATGCTTAATACTCGCAATTTCTGAATAAGATTTTAAATGTTGTATGGAATGGTTGGTGTTTACTTCAAATTGCTTGCAGTTAATCATTGTTGGGATGGTAATAGCTTCTTTGAGATTCAACGTAACATTACTTCTTCACTAAGAAGTTTCGTTTACGTTTATTTGCAAAGAATAAACAAGGGGTTATACGAAGGTCTAAATCCTTGTTGGGAGGATGTAATTTAGTTTTACACCCTCTACCATTAACGGGAAAAGGTGTAATGATTTTAAATCCCTGATTATTAAAGAAAAGGTATCTAGGTCCTGTAAAACTATAATTCACGCCAAAGTTGTCATCTAATGAATTATAAGAAAAAAAATCAAATTCTAGTTTTTCTAAGCCTTTACGAGCTTAGTTGCATGGTAAATTTTTTCCTTCAATAAACTAAAAGGAAATACGTGGAAATGGTGGCACTGATCATGACAGTGTAAGGGAAATACAAAAGATTGATGTGAAGGATCTTGATTAGTGAAAAATAAGTGGATTATACTAGTGCCTAACCTTAATGGTGGAGTAACAAATGTGTTGGTGTAACCCAATACTTTTAACTCGTCCGTTTTCCCATTTCCATCTGCTCAAAAATCCAACAATTCAAAGACCCAACTGCCGTACTTTCAGCACAACAGAGGTATACCAACTTCCTGGCTGCTCCGGTGGCTATATATCTGATCATTTGGGCTTGCCCGTGGTCATGTGTTCGAAGGATGGTAGGGAAGAGAAAGAGAAGAGAACAAGCACAACAGAGGTATGCTTAAGCATTATTCCAATATGCTACAGGATGGAGTTTTATTTCCTTCAGAAGAATTGCTGCAAGCTGGAGCCATGACTTGGTCATCAACATTGGTGGGTTATTTCTAAGGGACCGTTTGGTTCCACTCCTGTTTTTCTGTGGCTGTTTTTGGTTTTTGTTTTTTGTTTTTGGTTTCTGTTTTTTTCCTTAAAAAAACGAAAACTTGTTTGGTTGAGATTTGTAATATAAAAACTAAAAA
>JANIPM010000004.1:50469550-50482623 GCA_027478405.1 Erythroxylum cassinoides
GGCATGAGAAAGAATTTCCAAGAAAAAGGATATAAGTTTGCTTTGTATGAGTTTGATAAATGAATATAAGAAAGAAAGAAAAAAATACACCGGATTTTCGTATGGATTAGTTCAGGAATTCCAACGCGACGCTTTTCTCTGTTCTTTGTTTTCGGATGTCGGATTTGTTTGCTTTGGTTCGATCTGTTTCATATCAGTTTTCAATTCGTATCCGATTTGCTTATTCGATTCGTTTCGCTAGCTTTGCCTCCGCTTTCGCTTTGTTTGTCGTTATTTATGATTCGTATTCGATTATCCGATTTGAATTCGCCTCGTTATTCGTATCCGTTAGTTCGTTTTTGCTATTGGCTTCCGCATTTTGTTTCCGATTCGAAATTTTGATGCGAAATTTCCGTTTCCATTCGCTTTTGTTTCCTCCGTTCTTTGTTTTTCGGTTGGGATCCGGTTCCCGGATTGGATCCCAACACAATCCACCCCCCGCTTGGAATGTTAGAGGTTTTAATGACCCTCACAAAAAAGATATGGTTAAAGGATATGATTTTGGAAAAAAAAAAGCTTTGTATAGTAAGGCTCTTAGAAACTAAAATAAGAGCTTCCCAACTTTTTGGAGTCTCAAAATTTTTGGGTGCTGATTGGTCTGTTCTTACTAATTTTGCCTCTTATTACAATGGAAGAATACTTTGCTTCTATCACATCAAGAAAGTTTTAGTACTAGTGCAAGGGGAAAGTGACCAACATTTACAATTCTCTTGCCTCCTTAATGGCATCAACACAAGGTTTACAGTATCTCTTATCCATGCTTAAAATTTTTAGTTCCAAAGGAATTTTTTATGGAAAAATTTACAAAAATTAGAAGCTACTACCACATAATTATAGATTGTGATAGGATATTTTAACTGCATTAAAATTAATCTTGAATCCAAAGGTGGAAGAGCAATCCAATCAGCAACCGAAAGGGAAAATTTTTCTTAAGAAGGTCCAGCTAACAAACCTGAGATTCGAATGGGAGATTCATTACCTAGACAAACAAGCAGTAAGGTCAATACCTGATAAGAAGGAAACTAGATAGAGCTTTGGTAAATCCAAGTTGGTTATCTGCTTATCCCTAGTCATTTGCTTCCTTTAGGGGAAATCTCTTATCAGATCATTCTTACATTCTTATACAAAATATGTCCACTTCTGATTATAGGGGAGCTCCTTTCAGGTTCTTTAATGGAGTTACTAAGCAACTTAGTTTCCTGGATTTAGTAAGAGATTGATAGAATATATATGTTGAGGGATACAAATCTTTCCAATTGATGCAGAAACTGAGAATGGTGAAAACATCTCTTAAAAGCTTTACTTATAATAACATCAAATAGGTTAAAGACTGCAAAACTACGCTTAAAGTAACTCAAGATGATTGTTATCAACATCCTCATAATCCTTAGATGAGAGACACTGAATTGCTGAGAATCAAAGAATTTCAACAATCCTTATGATAGATGGATATTTGACTATATTTTTACACCTATATTTGATGTATTTTTCTTGATATTTTATACTTTTATTGCATACTTGGTACTTAATCCTCTCTAAATTTGTTTACAGAGCATAGTTGCCTTCACGGCAGAAATTGAAGATTTGAAGTGTAGAAAGGATGCATGCTCGTGTATCTTCACAATTCTTTTAGTTTTTGGTTATGCACGACTATGCATCTCCCCAAAAACCCTAAATTTCAATATAAAGGGCACATTTAAAGAAAAAAGGGCAAGAGTAGTAGGAGGAGATAGTGGGGAGGTGATTCCAGACGTGGAACTCGTTCTCTAGGTGTAATTTTGGTCCAGAGAAATGGATAACATGAAGAAATCATCGAAAGATCCATCGAAATGCAAGATCAAGCCTCTACATCACAAAAACATTCGATAGAAGACAATCAAGGAGATTTAAAATTATGAACCCATTATTTTCTATTAATATTTCTATTTGTGTGTTTGATTTCTTATTCGATCATGTATAATTAAACGTTCAGTTAGTATTTAAGTTAGATGAACCTTATGCTAATACTTTCACATGATTTGATTCTTTTATTAATTTGATTGGTTTGATTGATTGTTGAGATCTAATTACTTGTTCTTATAGATAATTTAATGGAATGCCTTACCGAATTTAAAGCTAGTTGATGTAAATTTGAAGAACGAGTTTCTTCACCTGAATATCTTGAGCATAACAAAGAACACTATTTGAACCTATTAGCACAATAGAGTGAAGAAAAGATGACAGTTAGCTTAATGAATGAAGAAACATTCCAAGAAAATGAGGAGGTAGTTGTTGCTATTATAGAGGAGGATGAAAATATGACAGAGGCAACAGAAGTAGAAGAAGAAAAAATCTCCATCCATGAAGAGAAAGTAGAGGAGTGGCAGACGAGAATTGAAGAAGATGAGCTAGAAGCCTTTGTCCAAGAAGAAAAGAAGAAGAAGAAGAGTGGATAGAGGTGGTTGAGCAAGAACTGGTGGAGGAACCAAGTAAGGAAACTACTGATGAGGTGTTGGTAGTGACCTTAAGTATAGAGGGTTCCCATTTTCTCAAAGAAAAACTGTTCGAGTTATCTGATGATACAAGGAGTTTTGTTATTCCCAACATTTTTTTCATTAAAAAGGGCTTTAATGGAGTCTATTAGTTTTATTAATCTATTCAATTATGCCCTTATAATTATCTTGTAATAGGTGACTTACTTACAGGCTATGAAACTTTTATGCGGAGAAATGGGTGGAAGCAAGCTACTTATTATGGATCCAAGATGAAGTTGAGCATAAAGGGTACGTCGAGCTAACGACATTAAGCAAACACTACTTGGGAGGTAACCCATGAATCAGAATAGGTTTCATTTTTATTTTGTTTGATTCTATTTTGTGTCTTAGTATAGGATTTTATTTTATATTATGTTATTTCTTTTGTTTCCTTTTATCATTTTCTTGTATATTTTGCAAGGATGTTAGTCTCATATTGGATGGATCCAAATCAGAAATTGTCATATTCAGGAAAGTACCAACTCATCCCTATCACTCATTATTCATGTTTTTATTATGTACATTAAGGACATTATACAAGTTTAAGTGTGGGGAAATGGTTAATGATTTTAATGTTTTCTTTAAGCTTATTATAATCCTGATTATAAATATTATTAACTAATATTCTGAGTTAGTTAAATCTATCCATTAATACTGTGTTTCATTTTTGAATATTGTTTTAAATTGGTATACAAATGAATGATTGTTAGAATAAAATTAGTTTTTTAATTCATATTTTTCGTAATCATTGAAATAATCAAGTTGAATGAAATTGCATATTATTTACACAAATATATACCCATCTTTTTTGAGAGCTTTTAAGTCTTTTAAAGCTCCTGTTATTCGTTCATATGTGTGATATCATATATAGTAGGATAATTCTAGAACTTGCTTTTATTATGTATATTGAGACCATATTTGTTAAATTAGAAGTATTGATATGATGAAGGAGCTTAGTTTCACCAATTTGCTTTAGCCTATTTCTTTTAAATCAACATATCCTAAAATTTACTTTTGAGAATAACCAAGTTGAGTCTTAACATTTTTTGTTGATTAAACCCACATATTAACCTTTATCCTATTTTTCTTTAAAGACCTATTTATTGCTTTTAGCGTTGAAGATTGTTTACATTATTTACTCGTTGAGACTTGAAATTTGTGAAAGGCCCAATAGTTGTTGAATAGTGGTACTGATTGTATTATTGAAAAAAAGAGAAAAAAAGAAGAAAAGAAAAGAAGAAAGAAAAAATCGATCGTAAAAAGAAAGAAAGAATAAGTATATAATACCATTATTTGTGCAATGAAAAGACCTATGTGTATTGTGAATAAGTATTATGTAATGCTCCTTTTAGTAAATTTCCTTCAAATCAATCTTCTTATGATCCCAATCATACTATACCTAAGCCCCATTATAACTGGTATAAAGACCATTGGATTTTTGTCTTTAGTTTATACATAAGTGGTGGAGATGTGATTTTATTTCAAGCTTATGGTAAGAGTTCTACTATGCATTAATTGAGACTTTTGACACCTTTCGCCCTAAACACTTGTGTGCATTAGGTGAAATCTTGGTGAGGGAGTGAAGATATATGATTTTGCTTTCAATACGATTATTGATATAATTAATATTGTTATTGCTTGAGAAGTTAATTTTAGGATAACTTGACTCTAATTATATGTTAATTTAATTCAATAGGATATGATGATGTATAGTATGAATGGACAGATTGAGATTAATGATGGGTTAATGTTGTAAAAATTATAATTTTGATTATGGTTTGCTTAAGGATAAGCAAAAGCTTAAGTGTGGGGATGTTTATATTTGATTATATTTTTACACCCATATTTGATATTTTTCTTGATATTTTATACTTTTATTGTATATTTGACACTTAATCCTATCTAAGTGTGTTTACAAAGCATAATTGCCTTTGTGGATTAAAAGGAGAAAAATTTGGATGAGATCACAGAAGAAATTGAAGATTTGAAGTGTAGAAAGGATGCACGGCCATGCACTTCCCTAAGCCCCTGCATCTTCACAATTCTTGTAATTTTTCGTTATGCACTATCTGATGCACAAACTTGGATCTCCTTAGAACTCTAAATTTTAATATAAAGGATTTGTTTAAGGGAAAAGGGCGTGAGTAGTTGAAGGGGATAGTGGAGAGGTGATTCCAAAAGCGGAACTCGTTCTCTAGGTGTAATTTTGGTCCAGAGAAGTGAAAAACATGAAGAAATCATCAAAAGATCCATCAAAATGCAAGATCAAGCCTCTATATTGCAAGAACATTCGATAGAAGACAATCAAGGAGATTTAGAATTATGAACCCATTATTTTCTATTCGTATTTCTATTTATGTGTGTTTGATTTCTTATTTAATCATGTATAATTAAATGTTCAATTAGTATTTAGGTTAGATGAATCTTATGTTAATACTTTGATAAGATTTGATTATTTTATTAATGTGATTGGTTTGATTGATTGTTGCGATCCAATTACTTGTTTTATTTATGTTCTAGTAATCCATAATATTATACCATAATCTGATCCCATACGTTGCGATTGAGAAATCCTACGTTGAATAGATCCACAGTAATTGGAAGAAGTTGATTGCAACTGTAGAGATAGGATGATATAAATCTTCTAGATTAGGGTCAAACCTAATGGAGGTATTCATAAAACACTAATGCAATCCTATAGAATTTAACTAGAGTAATTCGGTTAGAAACCTTATGATTTGTTGTTAGTAAACTCAAAGTCAACTACTAGCATACCATAGGAGTCTCCATAATCTAATAAATCAATAAAACAATTGTATAATAAAAAAGTCAATATGTTAAGGATTTAAAGGATTCAAAACCTAGATACTAATTCTTGATATCGATAATTTCCTAAATGCTTCCTTAATTCTCTTTTCAATTTCATTACCTATTTTATTTTACTTGCCTTAGTTTTAGTTTGTTTTCATTAAAAATCTAAAATCAATCCTTATGCTAGATAATAGGGGAAGGGTAATTACTAGTACTCATCGTCTTTGTGACATTGACCCGCACTTGCTGGTACTAGCTACAGCTATGACGTGCACTTACAATTATTACATAATTGAACAACTCATAAAATAGGTCAATCACCTTATTTTTGCATCAGTTTATTCTGTAACAAAAGGCTAGAGTGGAATGGTCGAAAGATGGGGATCAAAACATAAAATATTTCTATGCTTCTCTTTTAGTAAGATGAAATAGCGACAAAATTATTGAGCTCAAGGATGCAAATGGAGTCTCTCACTCAAACCAATATGCCCTACTGAATATCACCAGAAATTTGTTTAAACAACCGTTGGGAACTTTAGATCAGTCCAGTCAATTATTTGATATGAAGAGATTCCTTGATTTCCCTTTAAGCTAGAATATTAAGGACTTCTTGATAGCCCATTTTTTGGATAATGACATAAAATAAGTCCTTTTCAATTTAAGTCCTTCAAAGGCTCCAAATCTGGTTTCATTGCTTATTTTTTCCAAAAGACCTAGGATATTACTAATGAGTTGTTTAGGACACTTTGGCTTTTTGTAAGATGTTGAGAGAGATCAACCACACTTTCATCTGTCTTCTTAGTCAAATCCCTCCTTTCTGATTGATTATGGGCCCATTTCCTATTGTAATACCATTTACAAGGTAATTGTAATCTTTTTGCTAACAGAATGAAAAAAAAGCCTTGCTAGAGATTGTCAACCCAACCTAACTCAAGGAGTATGCACAGAGGCCAAATCCATTGGAGACAACATTATTCTCATACAAGAACTCTTAAAAGACTACTAGTTGGGCAAGAACATAAAAAGTTGCATATAGGAAATAGACTTATGTAAGGCTTTTAACTTTGTCAGTTGGTCATTCATTCAAGATGCCTTAATGCTCTTGAATTCCCTCTACAATTCTTGTAAATGACGTTCTAACTAATCCATTGATATGTGTAAGAGGGAGCAGGCAGGGGACGACCTCTCCCAATATATCTTCATTTTGGTTATGGAAGGATTATCTAGATTGTTTGAGAAGTTGATAAAGCATAACGGTAGGTTCAATTATCATCACAAATGCAGCATTCAAAAACTTACTCATTTAATGTTTGTTGATGACCTTTTGCTACTGTCTAGGGCTGATGAGTTCTCTGTCAACATACTTCAAGACATTATAAGAGAATTCTCTAATTGGTCTGGATTAAAGCTTAACACTCATAAGAGCAGTTTTTACTGTTCCTCAAATGTCAACAACTCTTCTAATCTTGTGAGATCACTGGGAATGGAGTTAAATACAACTCTATTTAAATACCTGTGAGTTCTAATTTCTTATGCTAAACTCACATTTTTCGATTGCAATCCTCTTCTAGAGAAATATAGATCTAAAAAATTAACTTGGAAAAATAGATTTATATCCATGGCTGTTCGAGTTACCCTAATAATTTTTGTTCCTAGCAATTTGCATATCCACTGGATCAACCGTTTGATTTCTCCAAAAAGACTAATTAAGGAGTTAGATAGAACAATGAAATCTTTCCTTTGGTTTGGCTCCATAGAAAATGCTAAGAAGGAAAAAATGAAGTGGGAGGAGGTTATAATTCCAAAAAAAATATGGAGGTTAAGGAATTATCTCTACCAACATTATGAAAAAATTACTACTTTGTAAGAAAATTTGGAAGACTCCATGTTGGCAAAAATGCTATTTGGATTAAGTGGATCCATGAAGCATAACTAAACACTCATAGCTTCTTGCAATTACCTATGATCAGGGGTTGTTCTTAGATATTCACACAAATGCTAAAAACTAGAGAGCTCATCTACCTTTAGATTTATCACAACTTGGGACAAGGAGACAATATATGGTTGTGGCATAATAACTGGACTGATTTCAGTCCATTAATACAAAGTGTTGAATTAGCTTACTCCAGCAGTAAAATACCTCTTAATGCCAGAGTCTCATCATTTATTTTTGAAAGGAGATGGTCTGGTAACTTTAGAGGGTCGAACCAAATATGTCAATACTTCCCAATGATCAATAACAGTTGTAGTGTTGACAAGATTGTATGGAAACTGAAACCTAAGGGTTTATTCACTAACAAATCTTGCTATAGTATCCTCCATGCTGAATATCCAATAGTTCCATGGTCCAAGCTACTTTTGGAAGAATATTCTAACCCAAAGCCTCAATGATCACTTGATTTGTCATTAAAAACTGTTTCAAGTACTAAAAATATATAGCTTGTAAGCTATGATCCAACTTGTGAGTTATGCAAGCTATCAGCTGGAGATAGGAATCACCTTTTCTTAAATTAAACATATTCGAAAGCTATGTGGAGTCAATTGCTTATAAGTTAGAACCTTACTACACTTCTTATGACTAGAGAGCCATATTGAATTGGATTATTTGAGTTTTCAAACAGTAGAAGAAGGACGACAAGCTATTTAAAGCAGCATTTAGAATCACAACTTACAACCTATGAAAGGAGAGAACCAGAAAGCTCTACTAAAGGGAGAACACAAGCAAATATCAACTAGCAGAGAACATTATTAATGAAATCAGAGCTCTTGTAATAGCAAAGGAAGCAACACATGACTTATCAACAAGAATGAAGTTTAGATGGAATTTTTAACTTAATTTGCTCCGAATTATATGTAATGTAAGTTTTTGTGCTTACACATTGTAATGTAGGCTTTTGTTGATTTCTTAAAGAGAGATCTCATTGTAATATTGTAAATAGTTTGACTATAGTTAATGAAAATTACTTCAATTTAAAAAGAAAGGAATATTAAGATTGAAATCTCTAGCTTATAGTAAAAATAAATCTTCAATATAAAAAATTATTCAAGAATGTGAGGAAATAATAATAAGAGACATATAAAAGAAATCAAATATTAAAATATATTTAAGATTACAGTAAGAGATATTTAAAAAGAAAAGGAAAATTAATTTTGCAACACAATTTATAAAACAAAATGTATCAATGATACAAAATGATTATGAATTCCTTTGTCAAATAACTATAGGATTAATACAAATAGTCTTGAAAATCTTTTAAATAGGTTAAGGCTAAATAATTTTTCAATAATTAATTAAGATATTATAGAAAAAATATAAATTTGTAGAGTCTCTACTTGGTATTATATAATCAAATATATGTGAAGGATAAATATTTTAATTCTTATCCTAATTTTCTCTAAAAAATAAAGATGTCGTAGATATTTTATCAGTAGATATTAAAACTTTAGAACTTGAAGCTCTTAAAATTCAACTTTAAATACATAATTTATCATAAGGTAGTGACCAATACAAATTATTTATGAGATAAGAATGGTAAAACTCTCAAGTTTCATGCTAATATTGAAAAGGCACAAGTAGTTGTTCCCATAATTATAAAATAACATATGGTTAAACTACCACAAAATGGAAATTAAAAATTACCAGACAATTAGAAAATCAAGCAAATTGATAACAATATATGATATGGAGAAAGATAACTAGAATTTAAGTTTACAAAAGATATAATTATTAAAATAGAATAAAAATAGAATATTAAAAATTTGTCTTTAAGAATTTAGTATGCAGCATGTTCTAGAACATCAACATCTATTTTAGAATTTGAGCATAAAAGATTTGCATGTCAAAATAAGTCATATACTTCATTAGTAACAGAAGAAATATGGACATTTAAAAATAAGAAATTTTACATTTTCATATTTTATGAGTATCTTAAAAACTTCTCCTAAGACTAATTATAAATTATTAAAAGAAGATTATATTTTTAATGTAATAAAGTTAAAAAGAAAAAGAATAAGACAAACCTATACATAAAAAGAACAAAAAGAAAATTTTAAAGTTATATAATATAAGTTAATAGAAACTTTGTTACGAATATGTTTACTTCGATTGTCGATAATGTAATACAGAATCTTTTAAATGATTCAAATTTTCTAAATATTCTCTTAATTTATTATCAATAAATATTAGATCATAGATGGAAAAATAATAGAAATCATTCATCTACCCTTGACTAAGACAAATTGGACAATTGTTTTTGAATTATACTGCTTAAGACAAGCTCTCTAGTAGATAAAGATAAGCTAATAGATTTGGAAATTTTAAACAATGTAAACTTATGTTTACAGAATTTATGAAAAAAAAACCAAATTTGACAACATAATAGACCAAAATCTTATTAGAAACAATTTTTATAAAACAATTTATTCTTCAAACTATTTTATAGAAAAGAAAAGAAAATATAGACGATAAATACATTAAAAGATCTATATTTCTATTTAGGATCAGATTAAGATATGATAAGAGAATTGGTCTATATATAGGATGGTCTTAATTTAACACAGTAACGACCTAAAAGAAATTGGATATTGTAAGCACTTCATTTTTTTTATTTTTTGTTATTATTATTTTTTGGAAAGTAAATGAATTAACAAAAAAACTCAAAAGGCATAAAAGGTAGCATCCAGTTACGACAAGATTAAATATTACTAGTAAACTAGAAGTATAGATGGCACTAATGCCTAATCTTAAAGTAGAACAAAACCTTAAGGACATTTGATAAGCAAATATAGATAAAGCTTTTTTGTCCAAAAGAATGCAAGTTCCTCTATGGAAATGAAGCTTTAGGCTTTGAGTTCTAAGTTGCCCTTAAAATTTTCTACATCATCATGTCTAAGCTTATTATTAAACGATTCTCTTAGGGATTGAAAAATGAGATGAAATCGAGGTAAGTTATAAATAATAGTCATTCATGTACTTACTTTATTAGCCAATGCTTTTGACCCCATTATTTCCCGAATCCATTTAAACAAAAGAATTCTGGTTGACCATTTATGTATTCTTAAATATTCTTTGGTTCCTTCCACTTTGTATGGTAGAAATTGAATAACAAAAATCAAACTTGAATTAATAGAAGCATTATTTATTGTGGTTTTATAAATTTTAAGCCCAAGATATTATGTTATTTGAGTCATTCCTATTGCAACATGCACTACAAATTTGTTTAAATTTTGCCTTAAAGTATTGAGGTGAATTGACAATTGACATATAAGTGATCTATTATTTCAATTTCCTAATTATATAAAATATAAGTTTTTTTAGTAGAGATGAATGTAAGTTTGTCCTTTCTTGTGAGCTTGTTCTTAACATCTTGTCATAAGATGAAGATGATTAAAGCTCCATACTAGTTTATGCCATGGCACATCCTATTATGCATTTATAAAGAGCTCCAAACATGATTGGTTTATGGAGGTTAGAGATTTGGAAATTCAAAAATGCTTCTTCAAAACAATCGTAGCTCTATGTGTTTAGTTTAATTTGAAATAAGAATAATCTCATTCCGAGCTTTATAGCTCAAGATATGATGAAAATACCTAAGTATGTTCGGTAAAATAACCAATTCACGCTCTTCCAACCGAATCCCTCACTTTCTTTCCGTTAATCTTTTTTGAATCAAAGCCTAAGGCTACCAATTTTTTTACGAAGATAGATAATTATGTTAGGAATCTATTGGATTAAAAATCAAGTCATTTGAATGTCGGACAACAATGTTATGGCCAAAAGAATCAAACATGTTTAGAATTAGAAAACACTTCGCATGCGATCACAAGGAATAGAGGTACGATCGCGAGGAATGAAGGTGCAATCGTGAGAATAAAGATGTGATCGCGAGGAAGGAAGGTGCAATCATGAGAGTGCTTGGTGCGACCGTGAGAGTTCCTGGTGCGATCGCGACTGAAGCTGTCCCGCATATACATCCTCTACAGCATCACTACTTTTAATGATCATATCTCTCAACTATGATATTCAAAAATTTAATACTATATATCTTTGGAAAGCTAGAATGAGAAGATAAAAATTTCAAGAAGACAACTTTGTCTAATTCAGCATAGATTAATATAGATTTTTCCTTGAAGTCAGAACACTAAGTTTTTCCCTATAAAAACTTGAAAATGCAATATAAAAACTTGAAGTGTCATGAGAAAACAAAATATATTTCATTAACATCAAAAGATAAGAGTTTTACAAAGCTTTAATGGGCATTTCAAGCCATAATACATTATTGTTTCAAAATCCAAAAAATACGAAATAGACGTGAGCGAATAAACTTGAAATGCGACTAAAGCCTTGTGTTCTCATAAACTAACATAAAATACAAAAAGATGCAACTTTGGAGTGATGCCTTGACTCTCGATCACTCGATCTCTTGCTCATCACCTGAAGATGGGATGGAATAAGGGTGAGCTTAAAAAGCTTGTGAGTAACAGTTTTATAATCGAGAAACAAGGAAAAATCATTGAAGTATTCATTTCCATTGTAAAACTCACATTGAATCATGAAACACATATTTCCTAATTCTCAATTTGTCAAATAATTTATAAGCAACCCAAATCATGCATTTAATAAACTTGTCAACACATAAGCACATCAAAATAGTTTAGGAGGTCCATAAATAGAATGAACTAAAACATTCCCACATAATGGTCCTATATAGTCGTAAACAGAATGAACTATCGCAATCCCACATAGTGGTTTTACATAGTCGTGAACATAAGGGAGTCTATAAAGGAGCTCCATGCCACTGGCGGGCGGGCAAAAAAAGCCTTTAGTCGATGTGCACTTGACATACAGAATGGACTAAACCAAACCCACATAATATGTATTTCATAAATTGTAAACTTGTTCCCCAAAATGGCACTTTTTCTGAAAAGTGATTTCATAAACATAGTATCCTTTTCAAAAATCATTTTCATATTCTTTCCATAAATCATAGATACAATATTTACATACCAAACACATAGCACTTTCTCAAAGCATTCTAAGAGCAATAAATGCACATTTATAACACAATTGAAAACATTTAACTTTCTCATATTAAAATCAAACTTACCTTGAATCTTCACCAAATAATAAGATTGTTGGCTCAAATTGAAGCCCTTCTCTCCCTCTTTCTTTTTCCCTTCTTGCACAACCCCAAAATCTCTCTTAAAACTAAGAAAGATGGAACCCTAGCTTAACTCTCTTCTTTTCTCTCAAATACAGAAACTCTGTCCCTCTTTCTCTCTTTATTTTCGGTACTCTCTTCTTTCTCTCCTTTCTAATTTCGTTTTTTCCTTCTTCAAATGCAAGACCACTTTCTTTTCTTCCTATTCTACCCTTAATAAGTGTAAAAAGTCCATTTTGCCCTTCATTTATTGCTTATGTATTTAATGCTTAAGTGACATACCAAAAATGCCCTTCATGCATTCTTACCACTTTTAATTCAACTAACCCAATGAAATAAATCCTGCTAACAATAGACATCATAATTAACTCCCAAAAATTTATTCTATCAAAACCTCATAAATTATTCAAACCATGCTAAATTCACAAAAATCAGGGGCTAATGTTTTCTCCCCATTTCGGTTATGCAATGTGCTGGTCTATTGGATTCAGTGGAAGCTTGTTTAACCAGGTGGAATGGGCATTCCTTATCATATGCTGGTCGGGTTGAA
>JANIPM010000004.1:50487271-50498172 GCA_027478405.1 Erythroxylum cassinoides
TTGTTTCATTAATAATAAATATTTTCATTACAAAATTATAACTGGAAGAAAATTAAGTTACATGTAAATACACTTGCTTTCTAAGGTACTATATTTACATAACTCCAACATAACCTTGACTTGCTGACATACTAGACACTTACTTGCTTATTCTGCTACATCCCTTTTCATGCCTTTCCACCAAAAATGCTCTTTCAAATCTCTGTACATTCTGGTGCTACCTGGGTGCATAGTATAAGGTGCATTATGTTCCTCATCAAGTATCTCATCCTTTACCTCCTGAACATTCGAAATACATAATCTATTTCATACAACCATAAGTCCATCATCCCTTACTACCACTTCAGATTTCTTACCATTCTGAATTTCTTCTCGGAGCTTATTCAATTCTGCATCTTGTATTTGCAACTCTTTAACTTTCTCCTAGAGTTTTGATCTCACTCTGAAATTTGCAATAACGCAATCAGATTCTTCCTGTGTCAAACTTATTCTAAACTTATCCATCTCCTCCAACAATGGCAGATAAACTATTTGAATATGAGCTATAGAGGATTTCCTACTCAAGACATCAGCCACCACATTTGCCTTTCCTGAATGGTATTCAATCAACATGTCATTATCCTTGAGCAAATCTAACCACCTTATCTGTCTCAAATTCAACTCTTTCTGACTTAATAAATACTTAAGACTTTTGTGATCTGTGAAAATCCTCATATGAACCCCATACAAATAATGCCTTCAAATCTTCAGGGCAAAAATTACTGCTGCCAATTCCAGATCATAGGTCAGATAATTCAACTAATATGGCTTTAGTTGCTACGATGCATAAGCTATTACTTTGTCTCCCTACATCAACACATAACCTAAACCCTTTCTTGAAGCATCACTGTAAATTGTATAACCCTCATCTCCTATGGGCAAGGTCAGAATTGGAGCACTTGTCAATCTATGCTTAAACTCCTCAATGCTTTTCTAACATTCATCACTTCAGCTAAACTTATAGTTATTCCTTAATAACCTGGTTAGTGGAGCAACTATCATAGAAAATCCTTCAATGAACCTCCTATAATATCCTGCCAGGCCTCGAAAACTCCTCACTTTTTCCACTATTTTTGGTACATGCTAATTCACCACTGCTTCAAGTTTCCTCGGATCAACAAGTTCCCCATCCTTCGAAATCACATGTCCAAGGAATACTAACTCATGAAGCCAAAATTCACATTTGCTGAATTTGGCATAAAGTTCCTTCTCCCTCATTGTTTGCAACACTATCCTGAGATGTTTCTCATGTTCCTCTTCAATCTTGGAATAAACCAGAATGTCATCTATAAATACGATGACAAACTGATCCAGACACTCCTTGAAGACCCTATTCATGAGATCCATAAATGCAGCTAGAGCATTGGTCAATCCAAATGGCATAACTAGGAACTTGTAATGCCCATACTATGTCTTGAAGCTTGTCTTGTTTACATCAGACTCTCTGCAACTGGTCGAACAAGTCATCAATTCGTGGTAGAGGATACTTGTTCTTAATAGTCACCTTATTGAGTCTCCGATAATAAATACACATCCACCATGTTCCATCCTTCTTCTTAACAAACATAATAGGTGCACCGCATGGAGACGAACTTGGCCTTATATACCCTTTCTTTAATAGCTCTTCCAACTGTTCCTTGAGCTCCTTCAGTTTAGCTAGAGCCATTCTATATGATGGTATAGAAATGGATGCGATACCAGGAATCAAGTCGATGGCAAACTCGATTTCCCTCACTGGTAGCAAACCAGGTAAGTCCTCTGGGAACACGTCTGGAAACTCCCTCATAATTGGAAAATCTTCTAACTTCCTTTTGTTCACATCCGTATCCATGACATGTGCCAAGAAGGCTTCACACCCTTTTTTCATTATCTTGTCAACTAACAAAACTGTAATCATTTTAGGTGACGATATTCTTCTGTCTCCTTTAAAAGTCACCTTCTCTCCGCATCGAAAACATGCTCCAAGTAACTTGAAGTACTCTCCTTTATGAATTTTCCCAAAATATTCACATTGGGGGTTCGTGTATCTGCTCCTCTCCATCACTCTATTGCTTCCCACAATCGAGGCTTGCACTAAAGTTGCCTTTGCTTGCTTGTTCTTAGCGTAGCCATTACTTCCCACTTCACTTTGTGTATGGGGATTCCTCATACTCCTATTAGGCAATGGAGCACTTATTCCTTTCTTGGAAGACTGATGTCGGTTCTTCCTCTTCTTATTCACTTCATACTTTATGTTCCAGTTTTTTATCCTAGAGTGCAGCATCTACCAATTGCTAGTAGTCACAAAAGTTGTGGATCAAGACTTTCTCCTTGATCCTAAAATGAATTTCTCCCTCAAATTTGCAGCACTTATCCTCCTAATTCACAACAATGTTGGTCGCATATTGTGAAAGCTGGGTAAACTTTAGCTCATACTCACTCACACTCATGTCCCTCTGTGTGAGATTTAGGAATTCTCTAGCCTTCTCTTAGACATAGACTCTCAAAAGTACTGGTAGTATGAAGACTTCCAGAAAGTCTCTCCATGATAGTACTGGCAGTATGACCTGACTATAGGCCACTGATTCCCACCAATGGAGCCCGTCTCCCTGTAGCAAGCTCACTGCATAATCCAACTTCTCCTTATCAAAGCACTTCATCTGAAGAAGGATTCTCTTTGTCCTCTTCAACCATGCTTCAGACTCCTCAGGATTGGTAGTCCCATTGAAATCAACAGCCCCATACTTGTAAAGATTATCATACTACCCACGCCTCTCCACTGGAGCTTGCACCGGAACTTGTGACCCTTGTCCTATTGCATACGTAAAAGGCTGAGCAAAGGATTGAAAGAAATGCGGATCTATGGGGTTTGCTTGAGGCATAAGAGGAGGAGATGGTGGCACCTTATGTTGCACACTAGGTGTTTTAGAATCTAGAGCAGAGTGTGTCCCCCTTGTGGGATATACGATCCATCTGCCTTCCTCGGTGAGAGCCAAATTGAGTCAGAGCTCCTTGAGTTCTTTTTCGAGGCGACATATTCCCTCCTCTAATTTAAAACATTTAGAATCTTTATTTCAAGTAAA
This sequence comes from Erythroxylum cassinoides, assembly GCA_027478405.1. Lineage (NCBI taxonomy): Eukaryota > Viridiplantae > Streptophyta > Magnoliopsida > Malpighiales > Erythroxylaceae > Erythroxylum > Erythroxylum cassinoides. The sequence continues at coordinate 50,490,373 of JANIPM010000004.1, forward strand.
ACATTTTCAAATCATGTAAAACAATTCAAAACAATGCAAGTTGTTCATTTAAAACAATGCATGTTCACTTCGTGTTTTAAACTACCCATTTCATGCCTAGGATACTCCTAAACCTAGTCCTAAACCTGGACCTCAACCTAGCCGCTCTGATACCAAACATGTTGGATCCCATTTTCAAAGCCCAACTATCTGGAATATCATAATGCATGAGCGTATCACCTTGTAGGGTTATTTCAATGAAATCTCATTAACCATCATTGGTTCATCTTCATGCTCTGATACCAAAAGTGTTGGGCCCCGATTCTGAACCCTACACTAGTCAGGAAGTGGAAATTCTTCTTCTTTAAAACAATCATAGCTCTATGTCTCTGGTTTAATTTGAAACAAGAATCATCTCATTCTGAGCTCTATAGCCCAAGATATGATTAAAATACCAAAGTATGTTTAATAAAATAACCAATTCACGCTCTTCCAACCGATCCTCTGACTTTCTTTCCATTAATAGTTTTTGAATCAAAGCCTCAGGCTACCAATTTTTGCTCGAAGATAGAGAAACGTGTTAAGAATATATTGGTTCAAAAATTAAGTCATTTGGATGTCACGATAACTAATCATAGGCACATAGAGTTTTGGTAATATCTGTTTGAGTTAACAAATGCCCCCGACAGTATTACAATATTGAAGAATAAAGTGTCCCATTTTTTTCGAATCAATTAGTGACTATGATCATTGATGATAAATTGAATGTGTTCAAAATTTTAAGAAGAATATTTTGAATAGTTGAGGTAAATCTTACATATCATGAAGGTAGAAACAATTATATGCTGAGTTCAATAAGAGTGAATCTTAGCTTGATCAAATAAAATGTTGGGTCGTATAGTATCTGAACATGGCATATTAGGACACCCAAAGAAAGTAGAGGTAATGATGAAGTGAGAAACTCCAAAGAATATATAAAAGATCTGGAGTTTCTAGAATTAGCTAGAAATTAGACACTACCAGAAGTTGTTAAGGGGTTTTTACTGATCTTAGCCCTTGCACAAAAATGTTTGAGGAAAAACGTGTAAATCGTATGACTGGTGAATGTAAAGAGAATTTTGAGGAATTATAATACTGATGTTATTATGTCATTTGGAATTGTAGATTATGTAGTATATAACGAGGTTCCACATCAGAGATTAAGATGAAATCCAATGCAGCATAATAAAGTGATTTTGTATGCATAGAGACAATTAAAGTACTATGAGTTGATTATTTAATACATGATTTAGAACTTATCGCAATAGTAATTGCTTTGAGAGCTTGGAGACATTATGTATACAGTGAAACATTTTATATCTATATATAAATATACAAATTATTAAAGTTTAAGGTGATTATTGAGTTTGAAAGAATTAAATACAAGATTGAGACAGTGGATAGAGTTACTGAAAGATTATAATTGTACAAATGAGTACTATCCTAGTAAAACTAATGTCTATATGATGCATTGAATAGAAATTTCAATAACGAAATAGCACAAATATAGATATTGAGGTTACCAAACCTGGTGAAATAAAGAGTATAGGATGTTGAGTTAAATTTAGGGAAAATTGAAGTATTATTAACTGCATTGAAATTTAAAATAAGTTTTATATGAAAAGCCTAGCAAAGCCCGAATTGAGGATTAAGAAATTGTGAATCTTATTGAGGAATTAAAAATGAATCCAAATTTTGAGTTTGAATTGGAAAATGATACTTTGAGATTGAAACAAGAAGTATGTGTACTCGATAAAGATGATTGAGCAAAGATATTACTAGAGAAAGCATAAATAACAACATATACTATACATCCTCGTAGCAATACGCTAAAATAAAATTTAACGGCTAAGAATGTAGAATCAATTGATTGAATGTTTGAATTACCAACTATCTTAATTGTTGGAGATATGCTTAGAACTTATATTTTGGAGTTCATAGGAACATAAGATCAATGTATAGTTTTAATTGACTTTAAGCATAACAATCATTTTCATAGTGATATCCTTAGAATACTGTATAAGGTGTTATATGACAGAAAGAGTCATTCGCCCTTATATTAAAATGAAGAGGGCCTAAAGATGGTTGAAGGCTAGAATTGATTGGAGATGTTGTTGATAAGTGAAATTGATCTGTATTAAAAATTAAGTGATTCAAGAAAGATAAATGAGTTAGGTGGATCAACACCAAAAATATGGAATATAGTGAGATAGATATAAGAGTTAAGTGTATTAACACTAAAGAGATGTGAAATATCAAGCGAAAGATGAATTGCTCTCAGAGTATCACCTTGGCAAGGTGTACTCAGGTTAAGAAAAAGGGAGCTAAACCCAATATAAATTGGTCCCTATGAAATTATTATGAGAATAAGACCATTGACTTACGAGTTAGTATTACCAATAAAAGATGTTTCAGATTCGCACAGTGTTACTTGTATATGTTTAGGAAATATCGTTATGATCCGATATATGTGTTATTGATACCATAAGTGAAATTGTGAGTAATTTGAAATATATTGAGGAAACAGTTAAGATAATGTGGTATCTAAATAAGTAATTGAAATATCGATCGATTCCATTGACTATAGTTAATTGGAAGAAATTATTCGAGTAATGAAGTTAAATGGAAACGGAGAAGCATATGAAAAAACAACACCCCTGCTTTTTTGATCAATTAAATAAGAATTTAGAGGACGAAATTTATTAAGGGGGAGAATTGTAAGTTCACGTTCCTATGCTAAGGGATAGAACCTTAGATTTCTATAATTAAGAAATAGCAATGAGAGATTAGAAAATTTCATTTCATGCTTATACATAATGTTAGCATACAAACACATGAATTTGATTATTACACACGTTATAATAAATTGTTCATGCACTCATTTGACATTTTTAAGGTATAAATGATTATTTCAATGCGATTATAAAGTGAATTATAGATTATGTGTCTGAAAAATTAAGTTGTTGTGTATAAGTAGTGAATTAGAATATTTGGTGAAATATGATAATTTTTTGGGATTTAAGGTTTTTTGGACTAGGAAAAATGTCAAGTGGCAGAACAATTGATGAATAGCAGTAGAAATAAATGTCAAATGGTAGTCAAATTTTTGATATGGGGCATTAAGATTTAATGACAAGTGTCATTGAAAATTAGGAGAAATTTTGGTTGAAAATTGGAGACAAATGGACTAGTAGATTAAAAGACTAAAAGAGGACCATAAGAAAGTGACATGTGGCAAGTGACAAGTGTCCCTTGCCACACCACTTATTTTAAATCATGATTTTTATGAAGTGGAAGACCATATTTTGGTCTTTCACTTGCGAATTACATTAGCTTCTCTCATCTTCATCTTCTTCATGTTCTTTATCTTCCTCTCCTTCTCACACCACTCTCTTCTCTAAGCATCAAAGTTGATCCTTTCTTTCTTCCATCACTAACCACTTAAATACCTTGTTGTCTTCCTCTTGTTGCTAAAGGACCCAACCTATTCCACCTTAAAAATTGATTATCGTGTATGTTAGAGAAGCTAGGGTTAAGTGTGATTTGAAAACATTGAAGTTAAACAAGTAAGTATAAGCGTTACTCTTCTTGATTTGTTGAATGAATCATGTTTGATGATAGTTTAAAAGGAGGAATGATTATGAAAAAGATGTTAAAAATATATGTGTAACGTGGGAGAACAATAAACATATCCATGTCTTTCTTTTGTTTTTTGATGGGTAATAGATTATGGAATGATATAATGTTGGATTAATAGATTAAATGGTGTTTAAAATATGCTGGAATATGTTGGTTGTAACATTTCCATTGGATATGCATCAATATTTTAGCCATGAATTGACCTGTAGATATCCAAATGGGATGATTTTTAATTTGGAATAAATTAAAGACATATGGTTACATTTTTCATGAAGATATCAAATTCAAATTTTGTCTTTAAGAGTTTCAAATTTTGACTTGAAATTGAGTACTGGGTGTAGTGAATTGATGGATGAATACATGTGTTTGTGTTCTATTTTGAGAGTATGAAACCATGAGTGATGAGTTGTTATATAGATGTTATGAGTTGTAAATTATAATGAAAGTGAAAGTTATGTTAACCAAGATGTTGAGTTATGTTCTTGAAATGAGATGAATTAAGGAGATATTTAGAAGTGAAATGAAGGTGAAAATGAAGATGAATATGTGCAGAAAGTTCATGATGAATGTATATATGTATATATTCTGGTTTTAGTGTTCATTATCAATCATGGACTACAATTTTTTTATTGGTAATATTGACTTAAAATGGAGTTAGGAATGATAGGGAAATGATGAGTAAATATGAATTGACATGTTATGTGATTGAATGAGCCATCTAGGATGGTCCACTCAATGAGTTCGCAAAACTTACCCCAAAATTGAAACATTATTTTTTAGGCTTAAAGAAGATCTCCAGTTAGACAAATTGGAGTCAAGCCACTGCATTCGAGTAAGAGATGGAGGTTAGGATCAGCTCACGTCTACATTTGTATTTCTTTATACCAAATTGTATATTATGCAATTATTATATCATGTGTAATTGAATAATTCTGTTTGTAATAACTTTCCAAATTGGAAAATGTTTGTAAATGAGATTGATCAATGAGTTTGGTAATACTTATGAATGAAAATTTTTACGAATAAAGTAGACCCGATTTATTTATTGATTTTCCACATATGCGTGTGTTGTTTTGAAGAAAAAATTGTAATGAGTTTGATTGACTGATTGTTGTAGCATGCCATCCTCGTAGAATATCTTATCGAATACCATTGGTATGTTCGGGCATATGACCTATGAGAGTGGGGTGCCACAATACTACTGGTGAATTACTTATTCAATTCTAAAAAAAGAATAAAAATATGAAAACAATAATAAGATGGCCCTCCATCACCTTCTAAAAATCTCTAAGTTAAACCTAATAAGAGCGTTTATAGTTAACGAAACAAAACCATTATCAAACTATTTATAAACTATGGTTACTTGTAAAAAGTCTAATTATAGTTAAACTTTATTATAAAAAAATCCTAAGGTCACTAATATTCTATTTTTGTAGAAGTTTAAGGTTATTGAAACTCTATTTTTTATAGATGCCGAATGACACTAAAAGTTTATTAACTAAAAATCTAAGATCATTGAAGTTATATTTTGCTAGAACTCAAGACATATCTCATTATTTCCTATGTTGACTTAAATTCTCTACCATCTAAATAAAATTCAACCCCTACCTACACAAGTACTTAAGGACTTCAATTTATGAGAATTTGCAAAATTCAAACTATATTTGAACCGTTGGCACCTGGGTCTCGTTACCTATTTTAGGGCTCTGAATTCCACAAAAATTTCATTCTTTGGACATTTTTTTTAGCGTCAACGTTGGCAGGCTCGCCATGGTGGAAGTCTGGCTTCACCACGGCGAAGTCTCCTCTCTTGAAGTTCGTCGAGGAAAACTGGCAAAGTGTCAAGCTCCAGTTCTCTTACCCTTAGGGAAAGGTTTTCCGCAGTGCACTCTGGGCCTCGCCACGATGAAACCCTCAAACAGAACCTAGACCACCAACATTCAACACAAAACCTATATACTTTCATACAATTCTTTCAACACAACCATTGCAACAAAGAAATTGACTATGAACATAAACAAACTTCTTCAATTCATCATTTCATTACTAAAGAAAAAGAGTTTGAAAAACTTTATTTACATATCAAAAGCCACATCGTTGGTGTAACATCCCGTCCCTATATTAAGGGATTAGGACCTAAAATTTCAGTACATGTAAGCTCAAAGAGAGATTAAAGAAATGCATTTTCTTGCTCATGCATAATGTTAGCATATATGCACATAAATATTGAATCTTTGCACAAAAATAAGTGTACATGCATTCATTGACAACTTCTAGGTATGATTATTTTTAGATGTGATTTTATTGAAATTGAGAAGTAGAGGGAGTAGAGAGGGTGATCTTGGTATGAGTTGAGATAAAGAAAGATTTGGAAACAAAATTGGTAGTGATCTGGAAAATGTTCACTGAATATGCTTCAGACTTTTAGTCACAACGTTTTGTTTAGCTGTCCAAATGAGATGATTCTTAATTTGGATTAACCTAGAGATATATGGCTACATTTTGTATGAAGACATTGAATTTCAATTCTGCCTCTAAGAGTCTCAAAATTTGTCATGGATTGAGAACTGGGTCCAGTACGTTAGTGTATGAATGGAAAATTCGTCTTCAACATTTAGGGGGAAATTTGAGATTGATATAAATAGATTTTAGAAAATTTTCCTTTGGAAAGTTGTAGATGATCTTCCCAGCTTTCCAACGATATAAAATTTGTAAATTTTAGATATCAGAGTTGAGAGATACGAGCATTACAAGTTGTAATGTTGTATCGTCTTAGTTACTGTACAAAGTAAGACGAAGCAAAGTAAGACGAAGTTACTGTACAAAGTAAGACGAAGCAAAGTAAGACGAATTTACTGTACGAAGTAAGACGAAGCAAAGGAAGATGAAGTTATTGTACAAAGTGAGACGAAGTTACTGTACAAAGTAAGACGAAGCAAAGTAAGACGATTGAGGTCATAAACATAGTGGCTTCTTTTGGTCATAACTTCCTCTCTAGACATTCAAATGACTTGATTCTTGAACCGTTGGATTTGTAAGACATATCTCTACATCTCTACCAAAAATCATAGGCATCTAAAATAAATGGAGAAAGATTGAGTGAAAAGAGTGGGACAGGTACAGTGAGTGTGCTCTTAAGTAATATGAACTGATGGTATTATACTAAACATACTTCAGTATTTTGATGATATCTTGATATGTAGAGTTCCAAATGAGATGATTTTTAACTCAGAGTAAATTAGAAACATAGGGCTACAAATTATATGAAGAAATAAAATTCGTAATCAGAATCTAAAAGTTTCAATTTTTGGATGGAAGTTGAATATAGGATACTGTCTCAAAATAAAAGCAGTCCGGAGATATTGGAGTATAACTTTCACACTACTGAACCAAATTGAATGCTCTTGGTGTCATTGGAAGCATAAGACAATAGAGAAGAGTCTTCTAGAATAAAGTGTTACGTCAGAATATTCAAGGGTACTTTTGGCAAGACACTTATATGTAAAAGACATAAGGCATAAATAGAAGGGCAAATGAGACAATTCTCAATCATTAAGGGCATAGTTGGAAGAAGAAGTGTTGTCTTACCTGTAAATGGAGTAGAAACACGAAAATGGAAGGAAGTAGAAGAGAAGAACGAAAATTCTAGAGAAAAGAGAGAGAATGTCATAAAAAAAAGAGAAAGGAAACAAATAGAGGAAGAGAAGAGCTTCCCTTTTGATCTAAGGATCCCTTCATTTAGTGAAGAATCAAGGTCAAGGGTCCACATTCAGGCGTTCCCAGAATTTGACAACAAATGCTAATCTGGAGCATACTGTGAGTAGACCTAGATGGTCTTACTTTATTGTTTGTTTTGTTTATGTTATGAATTTAGTGATTATGAATGTGATTTGATTGTTGAAATTCAGACAATGAAGGTTCGATGATCGTGATATATGAATAAGATAGTGAAGTGCTAGTTATATGTGAATGTGATTGTTAAATGTGTTATGAATGTGTATGTGTATTTGTATATGAATGAAATTGTGAATTCTCCACTTCAATGTGGAATGCTGGACTAAGGTCCGATGATATGAGAAAGGGATTGAATGGGATATGCAAATGTGAGTGATACATTTCATTGTATGACTGCATGAAAAATAA
>JANIPM010000004.1:50701132-50712008 GCA_027478405.1 Erythroxylum cassinoides
TAAATCACACAGACCATGTGACACTCTTCCACTTCCAGCATCGTTCAAAACCCTCTCTTTACTCTCTCTCTCTCTTTACATTTCATTTCTTCCTCTTTCTTCTCTCATCTTCTTAACCCTAAAAATTGCATTCTAGCATTCTCTACTCTTCCCTCCACCATTCTTCACTCCATCATCGTCTTCAACCTCACCTCCATCACCCGAACTGATTTTTATCTCCATTTTCACCATCTCTCCATCCTCCTTCTTCTCTTCTCCATGATTGCCTTTTTGCCACTACTCTTTTCATTGGGGACAATGTTTCGTTCTAGCATAGGGGAGTTATTTCAGTTATTTTGTTACTGTGTTTGTATTATAACTACTTCTGTCTTTGTTCTGTTTTGTTTGGTTGTTTATTTCTTTTAGAACATTAGTGTGGTTTGTTATTGCGCTTTCCTGATGCACTCACCTTTGTCAATTACTAACTCCGTAGTAATGGTGGAAGCCCGTTCATAACTAGGCTTAGCTCCGAGATAAATTAACCTTCTATCCAAATTCTTTTAGTTAGCTCTTTAAGTCGAAAGGGACTAATTAATTTATCTTCATTAGGGACCCCATTGTTGTTTCTATTCTGTTACTGGAGAATTGCTTGCTTGGCTCGCTTTTAAATATTAAAAAAACATGATGACCTGTGTGAACACCAATACTGGCTCAAGTTGGTGGAACGGCACCATCTTTCCTTAAGTTCTTGAATGGATGGAGTCGCTAGTGTTGGAAGGAATTTCCCCTTTTGAGCCGTTATAATTTTTGCAAAATCAGACATCTTTAGTATACCAATTCTAGCTGGCATGAATGACACAACATTTGTGCTCCTTAAGTGGCTTATGTACGGAGCAGCTAGCAATTGGGAAAGTTAAGTCCCTTTTTGGGTCGTTTAATGACTCGAAACAACTGAGGGTGTTATTGGTCTTTAGTACCCCTTTGAGATGCAAGCTACTAGGGAAATACCTAATGAGGTACCCCTTTGAGGCGTGTGTTACTGGGGAATAATAACATTGATTAATAAATTTGTCACCAAGCCTTATGTATTAAACCTTATGTCTTTACTTCTAAATTCAATGTTGACTTGATTTCAGTAAAGTAATCTTGTCTAATATTAATTTGATCTTTCTAATCTACGGTTTCTTATTGAATAATGATAGATGTTAAACTAAGTACTGAAAAGTGATGTTTAATGTCTGAATTGCTAGATTAGACTTAATTGAAAGAATATCTAGAAATAGAATTCTTCATTAGGAGTACTTGAGATTAACCACTGTGTTCATTGGGTTGGATTTGATTTTTGGTCTAGGAAACTGGTTTAAAAATTGGAATCAACACGTTAATTACTTCGAAAGAACTAATTGATGAGAGTGGGTTAATGTTCTTGGATCATAATTTTATTTCATAAGGATTACATGATTTCTTTGTTGAGATGAATTCCTAGAATTTTAGCTCAAATTATATTAATTGTGCATTGATACTTCTTTAACAACTGAATTTTCATATTTGATTGCTTAGCAAATTTAGAAGGTATAAATTTAGTACTTTGACCTAGTCTTTGTGGATTGACACTTGATTGTTGCAACTAAACCCATACACTTGTGGAGCCTATCAGTACCCCATTGCCAATCATAAATGTCAAGCTACTTTTGGGCACATCAATTAGTATCCCATTAGTAGCCATAAATGGTCTCCTCAAGATGATGGGAACCTTAGTGTCATATTTTATGTCTATTATCAAAAAGCTCATAAGAAAAATTAGTTTTCCTACTTTAACAGTTAGGTTTTCTACTACTTTAATTAGATACCTAATAAACCTTTCAAGTAATTAGAGTAGCACTATTGTTGGTTTAAGCTCTCATATTTTAAGCTTCTTAAAAAGAGATAAAAGTAATACTTGCACCTAAATCACATAAGAAATTATGAATATTAGAAGCACTAAAATGGTATGGAATTATAAAACTGCCTAAATCATTTAAATTTAATGGTAGTTTATTTTGCAATTTTACAATACACTCCTCAGTTAAAGGTATAGTACTATACTCCTCAAGTTTATTTTTATTTTTAGATGATTTCCTTTAAACTTTGCATAGGATAATATTTACCTACTTCTTTTGCAAACGGGAAGTTGATGTGTAACTTCTTGAAACTATCTAGAAATTTCTTAAAGTTATCTTCATCCTTCTTTTTTAACCTCTAAGGGTATTAAATAGGTGGCACATAGGATTTAATGATAGGTTAAGTCCTGGTTGTTGTACTGTTCACCTAGTTTAACCTTTGAACTTCAATCCCCTTGTCCTTTTCCTTATAATTGTTCAATTTTTACAATTCCTTTCCTTTAGTGGCTACAACATCAAATGTTTAGTTACTCCTCAGTAAAATAGCTAACAGCCTCTCTTTTGGGTTTACCTCTGTGCTCCTAAGAAACTTGTCTTAACCTCTTTCACTTACTAACATAACATAATGTTCTCATTCTTATATTGAATTAATAGGTATTTCTTGCTTTGTGGATAAGAGTTGGTTGAACAGTGTTAGGGTTTCCTGTGAATACATTGATGGAGTGATAATATTTATGAATTTTGTGGCTGAAAGAAAGGGCAAAGAGTATGAAATTTCATGCCCTTATGCACGTTGCATAAATTGTTATATGAGGTTTCAGAGGAATGTTTATGAACATTTAATGTAATTCGGCATGGACCAATCATACACCCGCTGGGCTTTACATAGTGAATTGCCAGAATATACATTTATCTCTAGGGAAGAAAGGCTTGATGTTGCAAATGTAGACACAGATGGGATGGGCAATGATATTAATGAAGGTGACGTTGACGAGGAGGATGATGGGATGCAAGATTTGCTTGATGATGTAGGTACTTTCTTAAATGATTGTCCAATTAATCAGGATGAAAGGAGTCCTCCTACAAGCATCGAAGATTCTATTATGGGTGCCTTTCATGAATTGTTGAGTGAAGCAACTGAAGAGTTATACCCTAGATTTATAAACTTTTCAAAGTTGTCATTTTTAATAAAGTTGCTTCACTTAAAAGTATACAACAAGTGGAGCAATAAGTGATTTGACATGTTACTTGCTCTGCTGAGGGATGTAATACCTACTTGTAAATCTTTGCCAAAGTCCTATTATGTAGCAAATCAATTTCTATGGAGCCTAGGTTTAGGTTATGTGTCGATACATGCATATAAGTACAATTGTTCCCTATTTTGGAAAGAGTATGGGGACTTGGAAAGTTGTCCCCAATGTGAAACATCAAGATGGAGAATTAATGATGGCAAGGGTAAGAAGATACCTTATAAAGTATTGTGGTACTTTCCATTAACGTCTAGATTACAACGATTATTCATGTCAAGTGAGATCGCTAAACAAATGACGTGGCATAATGATAGGCCTAAAGGTGACAGTAATTCTATAGTTCATCCTTCTGATGGAGAAGCCTGGAAGAACTTTGATGAGCTATATCCTGAGTTTGCCAGAGAACCATGTAATGTTAGACTAGGCTTAGCAACAGATGGATTCAATCCACAAGGAAATTTGTCACTTTCATATAGCGTGTGGCCTGTTGTTCTTTTACCATACAATTTACCCCCTTGGATGTGTATGGATAAGACATTTTTTATGCTATCGCTGGTTATTCTAGGTCCGAAAGCGGTTGGTCGAGACATTGATGTCTATATGAGACCACTAGTAGATGAGTTAAGTGAGTTATGGGAAGATGGTTTTGATGTATTTGATGTTTCAAAGGGCAAAAATTTTCGAATGCATGCAGCTTTAGTGTGGACTATCAATGACTTTCTAGCCTATGGTACTATTTCTGGGTGGAGCACAAAAGGCTACAAGGCATGCCCTGTTTGTAACACGCACACTCCTTCTTGTAAGTTAAGAAGTAAGATTGGTTACTTAGGTCATCGTCGTTTTCTTCCTTACGATCATCCATGGAGAAAAAGCAAGAAGTTTGATGGCAAGAGTGATCATCGACCTATACCTAATCTACCAGATGGAGATGATGTGGTGGAACAATTATATTATGTGCAGAATATATGTTATGGAAAGCATCCCAGAAATAAGAGGAGAACGAGATTGGAAGGAGAGTTTAATTGGAATAGAAAAAGCCTTCTTTTTGATCTACCATATTGGCATAAGTTAAGATTGAGGCACAACCTTGATGTCATGCATATAGAAAAGAATATTTGTGGCAATATCCTTGGTACTTTGATGAATGTTAAAGGTAAAACCAAGCACACAATCAAGGCTCGGCTTGATTTGGAAGATATGAACATTCGAAAGGAATTACACTTGAAAAGAGCAGCTGATGGAACTATTGTAGTAAAACCTCCAATATGCTATACAGTGTCTTCCGATGAGAAAAAGAAGTTTTGCGAGTTTGTAAAGCAGGTGAAGTTTCTAGATAGTTATGCATCTAATATATCTAGATGTGTTGATGTTGATGAAAGGAAGATTATTGGACTTAAGTCTCATGATTGTCATATGCTGTTACAAAGCATTCTTCCATTAGGCACTCAGGCTATCTTAAATAAAGATGTGACAGGTGTTTTAATAGAGTTGGGGAACTTCTTTCGTTGAATTTGTAGACGAAGTTTGAATAATGATGACGTACAAAAAATGTGTGATGAGATAACTTTAATCTTATGCAAATTTGAAATGATATACCCACTGACATTCTTTGATGTCATGGTACATTTGGCTATTCATTTGCCAAATGAAGCCTTACTTGGTGGAACAGTTGCGTATAGATAGATGTATCCAATTGAGAGATATTATTTAGATTTATCCTATCACTCTTAAAAGTTAACTAAATAGTACAATTTCCTATCTAATTATGGTTAATCATTTGTTAAGATTCCTAAATACACTAAAGAGATTTGTTAGAAATAAAGCACGTCCAGAAGGGTCAATTGCTGAAACATATGTTGTTAAAGAGTGTATGACATTCTGTTCAATGTATCTAAAAGGAATTGAACCAACTTCAACGTGCCAAAGCGAATCAATGATATAGTTGATGGTATTGACATATACATGTTTTTTCAATGTTGTAAACCGATTGGTGCTAACAAAATAATTGCTCTTCCTACAGATAAGCTAGAGATTGCACATTGGTATATGCTTATGAATTGTCACGAGATTAAGCTCTTTATTGAGTAAGTTGTTCTAACCTATTGTGAAATTAAGATATGTAATAATTAGAGATATTTAATATAATCTTGATTAATTTTTTCATCTATAGTAATCACATGGATGAGTTGAGGCAACAAAGTCCATTATATGTTGACAGGAGGCATAGAGAACAATTTTCTTCATGGTTAAACATCGGATGAGAAGAACGTTTGTTCGTGGTCTACACTAATAATTATATATTATTAACTAATTTTCATTTGTTGTTATAGATGTCGACATTAACTAGCTCCCGTGAAGCAAGTATCTTTGAGTCTTTGTATGCATTAGCACGTAGATCTCATAGTTTGGTGCAAAAGTATACTATATGCAATACAAATGGCATGTGGTTTTGCACTAAAGCCTGTGATCTATGTAGGATTACACAAAATAGTGGTGTTGCAGTGTAAGGAAATTATGGGGAAGATAATATTACATTTTATGGGCTGTTGACATATATTATCAGGCTTGAATATGTTATGGGTAAAAATGTTGTGCTTTTCAAGTGCAAATGATACGATCTTGGAAATTTGAATATGAAGGTCAACAGTATTGTAAAAAGCATCAATGTAACTAAGTTCTGATTCAAGGATGACCCATTTATTTTGGCAAACCAAGCGAAGCAAGCCTTTTATGTGAAAAATTTGTTATTCTGTCCAAATTGACGGATTGTGCAAGAATTTGAAGTTAGACGTGCGTATGATATCTCTTTGCATGGTAATGAAGAAGGTTCAAATGACGTTGAGGAGTCTGATAAAGTTCCAGTGGAAGTCGAGGAATATTCCTTAGAGTTTTTAGATCGAAATGATATTACATTTGATGTAATAAATAATGTTTTATTGAATTCCGAGCATCATTTGAATGACAATTTGGATGACTTAGAGACAAACAGTAGTGAGAATAAATTTGATATTGTTTTGGAAGAGTCTATCGACGACAATGATGAATAAATTCTTATAATTGAACCATTATTGTTTTCTCTTCATTGTTGTATGCAGATTTTATTCTGTCCTTTATTTCAACATTAGATTTTACCCTCTAAATTTTGTTTTTGGTTAGAATTAGAGCTCGTCCTGTTAAAAATGGAAAAAACAACTCCATCATCCTGTAATATTTCTTTTTTGTTTTGGCTCCTTGAACTCTTTTTTGACATTTCAACCAAATCCTTTTCTAAGAACTAAACCTAGAATTTGGTTTTGATACCATTTTGAGAACTGCATATCTTTTCTAGGAATTCTTAGAACTGAAACTGCATTCTCCACTAATTTCAAAATTCTTAGAATGTCTCTTTCATTTTCTCTCATGTCTCCTATATATTATAAATTGCATTTCGTCAAATGTGTAACTATGTTGTGTGTGTCAAATTTCATTTCTAGGAATCCTTAGAACTGAAACTGCATTCTCCACTAATGTAAAAATTCTTAGAATGTCTCTGTCCAGCTACTAACGTTTTTAATTCCTCTATTGTTTTGGACTGTCGTTTTTAACTTGTTTACTTTTTTCTTCTACTTTGTGTGCGTTTTAGCTTCTTCTCTTGCTGCTGTCGTTTCTGAGGTTGTCTCTCTTCACTGCTGTTTCACTCCTCCCTTTCCAGCTACTAACTTTTTTTTTTATTCCTGTTGAAGCTGCGTCGTTTTTTTCATGCTTCTGGTTCTCCTCTGCGTTTCTGTTTCTATCTTGACTGTTACTGTGCTTCCTTTATTTCAGCTGACGTTTTATTTTGTTTCCTTTGCTGTGATGCATTGCTGCTACTTCTTTGCTGTCTGCGTTTCTGCTGTTTATTTTGATGCCCTCCTTATCTTCATTTCATCCCAGCTGCTTGACTTGCTGCTTCATTTCCGTTTCTATTTTCTCTGGACTGTTGCACTTCTGTTCCTCTTCTGCTGGAGTTGTTGCTACGTTGCTTCATCTTCTGCCATCTGCTGTGCGTTTTCATGTTCTGCGTTTTACTCCATGTAGTGTTGCGTTTAGCTTCATCTGTTGTATTGTGCAACTCATGCCTTCTTCAGCTATACATCAGTCTATTTAGCCTAAAAAGAAACATCTACACTTAGGTCAAAATTTAGGAGTTAAGATAGGTTAAATGTTATAAAAGATCAAAACTCATTCTTGCTATCACTGTCGTAGAAATACAGCCATTGTATTTGAAGAAGTTGATATGACAACTATTCCAGCTCAATTTTGAAAGATTAACTGTCATCGCTTAACTAAGAGGTCGAGGGTTCGACTCTTGGGAATGCAGCAAACTCCTAAGGCCAGCGGTAGCCCTCCTTAATTTGAGCTGTTTCCGCCGCGGAGGGATTAGTCCCCGGATTAATCCTTAAAAAAAAAGCCTATTCTCGAATACAAACTACATTCTATGTTGTTAATAGAAAATTCATCATTAATTAAATGGGCTAAATTTAGGATGATAAAAGATGTAATATTTTGTGCTTATCAAAACCTCAATAGATTCTAACAATATAGAAAGATCTTGTACAACTTTATTGTCATTTATTTTTTTCAATGTACTAAAACTAACAAGTCACAATTTGTTGTGCCATAATATAGACTTGTTATGTTAGCAAAATTAGTTTGTATTCTTGATGTCATAATGATGTTTTTTTTCATTTTTCATTTAAAGTTTCACATAATAATTTCTGTAACCATTTTTTATGTACTTAACCTACTTATTAATAACTATTTCAAGACTTTAAATTGCTTAGCATTCCTTCTTTCCTGCAGCTAGTTAAACTTCTCTCAAGTGTTTACTGATAGATATATATGCTTGAGTTGATATTTATGCCCTACAATCATGATGTGAATTATTTGATTTTTCATTTTCATCCACAGTAAAAATTCAATGGCATGCATGTATACTTTGAGTCTGTGTTTTCTGTTCCTAAAAAGAATAAGGTTGGTGGAGACAAATCTATACTTTTAGTTCGTGCTTTCTGGTGATCAATTAATAATATTATTGAAATCTAATATCGAATTGAATGCAGGTGATTCACATATGACCTGGTCTACCCAAGAAGAAGAATAAGGCTACATCAAATAGTTTAGTATTGACATAATTGCAGTCGCGGTACTATCAACTTTTTGGAAGTGTAACTGATGAGTCATCTACTCTTACACAGCCAGAAGATCACACAACTACACCTTATGAGCCCACTTCAACACCATGAGATGTCACATTTGCGCTTATTACTCATCCTATAGATAAGTATCTACAACTTTTGAATATACGACTCAATATTAGCTCTCCATCAACTTCTCAAGAGATTCCTCTAGCTTCTTATAATCAGCTACCAGTAAAGGACACGAGTCCCCTTCCCAGTATTAGTGCTACCTTTGCAAGCACTGCAAGTATGATCTTTCATATCACATTAGTGAAACATCTAAGTTTAATAATTTGTTTATCTAACCAATTAAGAGTATGTTATACGCTTATTGTAAAATATTTCTTTAATATATTTTAGGATCCACGACTGGTCTGAAAAAGATAAAGGGTATCACAAAAGGACATGAATTGACAAAGATTAATAAGGTGATAGGTAAGATATTGAAGATAGAGATCTCCCCCGCTGAAGGATAACCAACCAACTCCATACAGTTTGCCAAATTATCGAGTGAGAATGATGTTGTTTCCCGAACTTCCTTACTTGTAAGAACAAAATGAAAAAAAAACTAATGAAGAGTTGGACATTGCGTTTGATAAGTTAGACGTAAGTATTACAAAACTATCTAATTTGTACGTGTTTTCCATATACCTAAAGATTTGACCAATAATTTATAATTTTTTGCAGCAAAAGTTGGAAGTCAAGAGAATGAGGACAGACAACGAAGTAAATGTTTTTGTTAAGAAGTTTCTTTCTTTAAGGTCTAAAAATTAAAGATTTCATTTAAAAAAGCATTATACCAAGCACGGAAATGATGTTAAGCCGGATAATGTAACAGTGGCGGAATGGATGGATTTATGTGAATATTGGGAGCAATCAGCTACACAAGTTACTTAATTTGATCACAAAACTTAATTTCATAACTTTATTGACAACTGATTATATTTTAGTATTTATGAATTGTGATTTATAGATATTATAATAGATTTTGTTATATTTACGATTAAGAAAAAAGTTAAAAAATCAAATTAGCTAAGAGTCGGGTCAAATGTCGACCAAACTCCATCTCTAAAGCCTTTGTAGCGATAAGGTATGAGATTGTAAGTTATTATCTTTTTAATTATATTTTACTTTAATTGACATTTCAAAATTTATAATAAATATTAGTAATAATATATTTCTATACAACATAGTGAGAAAGATGGAGAAGAGTGTGACCGGATGAAGCTATGGTATCACACTCATTATGGTGAAAGTAAAGGTCAATGGACAACTATCAAATACAGAGAAAAATGGGTGAGTACATAATTCATTTACAAATATTTCTTAAATGAGACTGTGTATCTAGTTAACTCTTAAATTTTCAAGAATTAATGTAGCACCCCACTCTCGTAAGACACGTACCTGACATCTTGAGTGATGTCTAAGTACGTACCCTGCAAGGGTGACATGCTAAAACAATCAATCAGTCAAACACTAGAAACTCAATACAAAATTTTCAAAAATATCACATGCATACAAAGAAATCTATATTCAAATTCGGTCCCATACTTTTATTTCATAAACATCAAAAACCCAATTATTATTACACTTTGATCAATCTCATTTGCAACACATTTCCAATTTAGGAAGTTATTACAAAACATAATTATTCAAATATAAATTTTACAGAAATTGCGGAATATGCAATTTGATACAAAAATAAGAAAAGAAATGTAGATGCGAACTGATTCCAACCTCTATCTCTTACTCAAAGGTAGTGGCTAGACTCCAATTTGATTAACTAGAGATCTTCTCTAAGCCTAAAAAATATTGCAAATTTTGGGTGAGTTTTTGCAAATTCAAACATCACATCATATTTTCACATAATTTACATCTGATTCAGACCTTAGTACTTTCCCTTGGAGTTGAAATCAAAAATAAAATCCAAGGATTGCAATATAGGATGCAACCTCGGGTTGTCACACTTAATCGGAACCTAAAAGAATGGACCTAAGCTAACCTATATGTCATGAAATGCAAGTTAAATTAGTAAGGAGGGGGTTTTGATCTTTGGAATACTTAACATAATTAAATTGAATTGCAAGAAAATGTGTGAAGAGTATTTTTGGATTTTTAGGTATAGCAAACGGAAAGATAAAGACAATGATCAAATGGTGATAGTATCCTCTTGAAAATGAGCTTGGCTATCATAGTTCGAAATCAATTTTCGATGGGACGGAAAATCACTAAGTTCCAAATGGTAAACTTTAAAGAACTCTTTAAGTCCAAGGTCTTAAGAGGTCTTAATCAAGGAACTCCATTTCTTAAGACCTTGTTAAATGCCCTTAGTGTGTGTGGTGGGTAAGTCAATGCAATAAGTCATCTTAGGATCTCAAATCAACTCATTATCAAACACAACTGTGCAAGATAAAAGAGATTCAACAAGATCACAAATTGACACATATGAGACTTCATATATTAAAGCTCCAAGTTCTACATCAACAAATCATAACCACACATTGAATATCCAACACTTGATTAAACTCTAATCAAGAATGTTCAACTACAAATCACAAATCCTAAACCT